>VXBL01008486.1:196132-303459 GCA_013400195.1 Aramus guarauna | reverse complement strand
CCTTGCCATGCAAACCCAATGCAGTCTGATTAACAACACATCATCCCAACTGGAGTGATACAGGAGTTTCTTAATTGCTTTTCATGAACTGGAAATTACTAACTGTTCATGTTATCTGCTAATGTGACAGCTCATATTGTTGTTGTGCTTTTAGACTGGCAAAACCATTTACAGATGAAGTCCAAGAACAGTATTTAAATAATAGAAAGGTAGCTCTTTCCCCAACACACAAAAGAGAAGCAAACATTTCATTCAGATACATTGGTAGGAATTGTCTCATTGCATGCATGGGGAACTGACAGATTTGACAGCTTCAAGTGAGTATTCTGTTCCAGTGTCATGTGCTGTTTCTTCCTTAGCTGCTGAAGTGCCTGAGAGCCCGTAGAGAAATTCTGTACCATGTTGTCACTGCTGCATGAACAAGAAAATTCTTCAGAAACTAAAGGAGAGAATCAGGCAGGCCAGAAGGCACCTTCTGGAGGTGTCTCACCCAACTCCCCTGCTCAAAGCAGAGTCAGGGTTTGCTCAGAGCCATGTCCAATTGGCTTTTGAATCTTTCTGGGGATGGAGATCCCACAGCCTCTTGAGACAATCTGTTCCAGTGTTTGATCACCCTCATAGTCAAAACCTTTTTTTTATAGCTATTCAGATTTTTCTTGTTCCAATTTGTGCTTGTTGCCTCTCGTTCTATAACTGTGCACCTTCAAGAAAAGTCTGACTCCACTTTCTCTACATCTTCCCATCTGGTGGTGTTCATAGTAGTAAGTTCACCCCACCAACAGCCTTCTCCTCTCCAGGCTGAACAGGCCCAGACCACATGATCTCCTTGTACATCATGTGCCCAAACCTCCTTGGTGGCCTATGCCACACTTGTTCCAGTATGTCACTATCTGTCTCTGGGTCCTTTTCTGCAAAGCTGCTCTCTGGGTCCCAGCCTGCCCTGCTGCATGGGATTATCCCATCCCACGTGCAGACCCTGCATTTGCCTTTTTGCTGAACTTCAGGAGGTTCCTGTCAACTCAAGCACCCAAGAAGTGTCATGTTAAATTCTAATAGATTCAGGGTTTTTAAGAAGAGACAATAGAATTAAGAAGGTGGCTCCAACAAATTTTGCTTAATTTGTTGAAGACTCTCATTGGGTGTAAACAGTAAGGCTCAGGAAATTTCACAATGCTCTTAGCTTCCAAAAACTTCATTTGAAACCCCTATTCTCTTTCAGAAATTTTAAAATATGTGCATGCAAATACAACCATGTACTTACAAATGCATATACATACATAATACCACAAATTTCAGATTTCTCTACTTTCCACTGAGATCCATTAAAACATACAAGCAAAGAAACAAACAAAGACCTTTTCACATTATAAAGAATTATATCCATACTGCAAAGGGCTGTAGTGAACATAAAAGTAAATTAGTATAAGGCTTTTTAAGTTTGACAATATCCTCTTGATTACAGCATCATGAACGTGATGCTTAAATAGCGCAAAATTCAACTATGTTTTTGGCCCATTAGGTAGTCAGATACTCTGCCATGTATTTTTGGGAACAAAGAAAGTTCAACATGGCTTGTTACAGAGACTCGTGAGACTTTTTAAAAGCTAGTGAATGATTCAGATGAAGAATTGAAGTATTAATAGTACCATTTCTGAAAGAGTAACTACCACAAGATGGAGGTACACACTACATACTGAAATGATCACTAGAGTCTTTTTCTGAGAATATGATCAATATGGAGAGAGTTTCATGTCCCCTGCTTTCCCTTGCAAAACTAATGGCACTGTCTGTAGTCTGAGAGTCTGTACACGCGAAGCTCATTGCAGGCTTGGGAATTTATGCACCACCACCAAGATCTATCAGTTGAAATCCTGAACTCATTGAGGTCAATGGCAAAATTGCTACTGATTCACACAAGTCTAGCTTTTCTTTCTAGAGCTTTCTATAAGCACTTGTCTTGCACATGTTAATGTAAATACCAGCTAAATAAGAGAAGCAATATCTCCTCATCAGCACAGGTTCATTTAATTTACATGCTGCACTTGAACCCAATAAAATGTTTGTGTTCTGAGCTGTAATAAGTCATTAAATGATTTTAAGAGCCCAGGAAAACAGATGGAGCACCTTCAGGGCATGCCATCTGATGAATATAAAACTATAATCCTATTGCAAGAAAACAATGCGCAAGTTGTACACATGACATGAAGTTCCACAAAAATTAGACTTTGCCTATTAGCGTGGCTTCCATGGGGATTGCATGTGTGTGTGCGTGTGTGTATGTGTATTTGTGTGACTGAAAGATTCATGACCTGACAGTAAGCATCAAATCCATTTTAAATTACTCTTAATAGAGAAGCAATATCTGTGCAAAGCAGTCTTTTGAAAGGGGTCTGGGGAGCAGTAAGTCAGGTTCAGAAAACCTACTGGCTTCCAGAAACTTTATCAGCTGCCAGTGGTGGGAATGGGATTCCCCCAGCAAGCCATGGGAGGGGATTTGTCACGCTGCTTACAGTGGCAACATTCTGTGATAAAATCTGCTTGCAAATGACCTTTCGTTGCACAAAACGGCAGATGGCAGCCTACAGCCAGTAATTTTTACGGTGCTGTTTGCTACTGTAATTAATAAACAGAATCTCTCAGTGAGATATTTTTGTAGGAAAGCTATGATATATTTAGGTGCATAGAAATATGAAGAATGAGTGTTTGTGTTCTTCCCTCCTGCCTTGCCTCTGTGGCACAACTGTGCTCATTTGTATTTTTGGAGTGAAAGGAGTTCTCTGTTTTTCTCCCCTTCCAGCTGGTAAGATTTATTGATGCAATGTAGTCAGCTCCCCAAAGAAACTGGGGTGAAGCAGCTGATCTGGGGACAGCAGGCAAGGAAGTTTTAAGCTGTTGAATGCTCCTGTCTACAGTCTTTGGCGATGTCAAGAAGGCCTTTATAACATTTTTTAACTTCCGTTGAACTTTTATTATTCTGCTTTGAAAGAAATAACTGTGAAGTAGCATCTCCCCTCCCCTGGCTGGCTGCTGCTGTGCTAGCAGACAGTGCTCCGCAAGACTAACAAATTGGTGCGCTCCCTTTTTCAATTTCAAGATCTCCATCCTGCCCTTTTAGCATAAATGCAGCTACATTAGGGCACTTATATTTCAAATGCCAGAGGCTCCAAAGAAATTTATTTGTTGGCCACAGAGCACTTTGCAGGCTGGTATCTCCATGGAGTATGTGGCAGGGTGAGCAGAAGGCTTCATGTATCCATACACATGAAGAAGTGGCCAACAATATAAACATGGTTGCCAAATTTAGAAAATACAATCCCCGGTCTTGGATTTGGTTTTTTTAAGGTTTCAAATTGCTTCTGTTTCAAATGTCTGGTCCCTTCTTCTCCCCAGTTGTGGTCCCTTTGGCCTTCCCCGGGCTCCAAGCAGCATCGAGGGAGCGGGGTGCCTCAGAGAAATGTCCGTACGGGGCTGCCTCTGCCCATAGTGACCCAAGCCACTCATTCCCTGTATCACTTAGTGGTGCCTCCTCGCCTTGCGATCCTCAGAGCTTGGAAATAGTAATTGGGTTCTGCAGATTAGAAATGCCTTTTGTGCAAAACCTTTTACACAAGCAGCTCATACTGTTGTTGTTCTTTTAATACTAAAATGACCAGAATTACTTACATGTTATCACCTAAGGATATCGCAGTAGGATGACAGTCAAATTGTAAAGGATTTTCTTTGGATCAATAGACAGAAAAGCCAAATGTTCTAAAATGTGATCTTTCAGAACAATCTGATTTTATAGACATGAAGAGAAGTTTTATGTATATTCATTAGGTGAACTATGAGCCTACTTCTTTCTTTAATTTGCTGAAGAAATATCTGACCACAGAGAGTTTTTTTACAGTATTAAAAAAGCCATTATAATCATTGCCAAAAGGATATTGCATCAATAATTCAGGACATACTTTACAAAATATAGAAATATTTCTAAGACTTCTAAAATGGAAAATTACTAAGTTTCTAAATCCTGTTTCATAAGAGTGAAAGGAGTTCTCCATTTTTTTCCCCTTCCAGCTGGTAAGATTTATTGATGCAATGTAGTCAGCTCCCCAAAGAAACTGGGGTGAAGCAGCTGATCTGGGGACAGCAGGCAAGGAAGTTGCCTTTGATGCTACTGGCAGGCCTGCTTTTAATGTGAGCTGTCACCTGCCCCTTCTAGCCTTGGGATTTGCCTTCTTTCATCAGGAAATTAAACAAATGTCATCTTGGAGCCTCAGTTTTGTCTCCCTCTTCTCTATTCATGTGGTGGGTTGATCCTGACCCCCATCCAGTCACTCACTCACTCCTGCCCCAGTGGGATGGGGAAGAGAGTCAGAAGAGCAAAAGCAAGAAGACTCTTTGCTCAAGGTAAAGACAATTAATAGGTGAAGCAAAGCTGTACATGCAAACGAAGCAAAATAGGGCATTCATTCACCACTTCTCATTGTCAGGCAGATGTTTAGCCACTTCCCGGAAAGTGGTAACTAAGCACACGTAATGGTTACTTGGGAAGACAACTGCCATAACCACAAATGTCCCTGCATCCTCCTCCTTTCCCTGAGCTTTTATCTCTGAGCGTAACATTATAAAGCACGGAATATCCCCGTGGTCAGTCGGGGTCAGCTGTCCTGCCTATGTACCCTCCCAGCTTCTTGCACACCCCCAGCCTACTCAGTGGGGGGCAAACTGGGAAAAATAAAACCTCGATGTTGTGTAAGCTTTGGTCAGCAATAGCCAAAGCACCAGTGTCGTATGGACGTTGTTTTAGTCACATATCCAAAATAGGCTGCTATGAAGAAAATTAACAGCAACCCAGCTAGACTCAGTACAACTTGTTTTCTCCCCCTCTTTCTCCAGCGGGCTTGCATAAGATAGGCAAGACAAGATCAAGAAATTCTACCTTTCTGATCTCTAACCACGTAGACTTTCAGACTCATTCAGTGTAAATAAAAGGAGGCATGGTAAGGTGTAAGACTTTCTCCATTGAAGTATTCTGCTAAGAGGACTTATTTGGCACTGCTTTGTAAGAGAACTAAAGCAGTATCCCTCTGTGTTGGTACTGCAGTTAAAGCAGTGCTTTATCTCAAAGTTAAATGCCTTATGATGTTGCAATTATCTGGTCTGAATAGTATTGTAACATTAAGAGCTTTTTCTTTCCTGACATGGCTGAGGGAAAGATGCCTGCCATGATGCCCATTGCTAAAGTCTCGGAACCAGCTCCTGCAGGGGTGGCAGCTCCAGCTGCTTCCAGGGGAGAGGCACTGTGGTTCCCTCGGCGGTCAGAGCTTACACATGCAGCAAAACCCTGTTATAGACCTAAACCCAGTTACCAAAGAGACCTACCAGCTGGTCTGAGAAACCCATCAACTGGTGGGGATGTTCTGTTGAAGGCTTATGGAAGGATTTATATAACCCTGCTGAAAATACCCAACTGTTGTCTCCGCTCATCTTTGTGGGAGAAAGGGTGAGTATGACAAACACAAGGTACAAACTGGAAATTCACCTTTTCTTATTACATCACTGTTCCTCATGCAGAGAGCGCCACTTGCAACATTTCCTAGTTCAGCTGCTTGCTGGTGTCTGGAATTAGGCTGTATTTTACAGGGTTTTTTTGTTTCCTTCTTGCCTGCAAGGTGGAGACATGACACTAGTTGTCATATTTCAGGGGTAGGATGGAAGATGAGATTATAATTATCAGCTTTCCTGGAAAGTAATTCTCTCTTAATTGCTCTTAGAGCACTGTAAAAATAGAACTAGAAACAAGGAATATTAATATATTGATGTTAAATTCTCTTAGTGGAAGGTGACTGAAGTATGACTACAATACAGAAACAGATATTTCCTAAATTCTACCATAGATACTTATTCGCTAGTCCTGCAAATGCACGAGCTCAAATCCAGATCCTCTTCTCACATGTCCTGATAAAGCTGTCAATCACCTTCAGAGACCAATCATGTAGGCAATAAATGCTCTGTGTCTCATAACCCTATCTGTGGATCTCACCTCTCCTCTAACTTGTATAACTGATCTTTGTATAACTGTAGGTGTCAGATTGCTAAGGCTTAGGTAAATACCAAAGTCATTAGATTGCATCCTTCCTTATTCTTCATTTTCTTTCTCTAGTTATGATATTTATACTTCACATTGCTGTGAACTTTAGCTGGTAGGGCACTGTGTTCCCTAATTGGCAACATATGCAGTAATGAAGATCTTAATTCCAAGCAAATGTATTTGGAATTACTGGAGTGGAAATATTTACAAGAAAGTTTTAAATTCGCACTGGCACACCTCTTCTTTATCAAAGTAGGCAAGTCTGTGTGTGAGGGATACTGGGAAGAAAAGCAGGGAAGAGCAGGAGGAACAAGGGATGAGAAGGGTAAACTGAGAATGGCAGATGTCATTAGAGAGAAGTCGAAAGGGCCAGCTTTGTGCCTTTGCAAGTTTGTTGAAGATTCAGACTTTTAAATTTGCTCCTGTGGGTGCTGATGTGCGTGGGAAAGTGAAAACAGAAGTACACACACCCCTGCCTCGCTGCACAGACCTTCATATAGGCTGCCTACGGTTTTCACCTTTTGGATAGTGGCAGTAGGGGCTGAGCTTTTTCAATGTAGTCAAGCAGAGTAGAGACCTGTTTTCATAGCTGTTGACAAAACTGCTTGATAGGGAAGGCAAAGGATTCCTCCTTGTTTACCGTGGGGAAAAAACAACAGCAACAGGATGGCATTTAACCTTAAAACTCAGAAAACAGAAGTGTTAGAAAAGAGCTATTTCGAGCAGTTACAGATTCTGCTTAAGTGTTGTAGTAGCTGCTGTGGTTCTTCCTCTTTGTTAAATGTTGCCCTTTAGGCAATACTATTTGCTTGTTTAAGAATATTTGTTTAACATGAGTGAGCAGTAAACATATAGCAGCAAGTTCTTACAACTTCACACTTTCTTTTTCTTTCCAAACATTGAACAAAGGCCGATTTTTTTTTTTTCAATGACAGCTGGGCACAGTCTGTCTTTTAGATTTGCACAATTGGTAAAGTTAGAGTTTATATTCTAGAGACGGTGGTGTGTCAGTGAGATTGGTCCCTTAATGTAATACATGAGGCTATGCTTCCAATGTCTGTATTCATTTATTTCAGGTTTCATGATTTAGTGACAGTGCCTCATTCATTACCTGTGTTTCTATGGTAACCAAATATCCCATAATGGCTCCGTTACGATGCCAAAAAATGTTTCAATTTAAGCTAATCTATTCAATTTTAGGTCATTATGCTGCAGTACTAGCAGGGATGACATTACAGCTTTTTTTTGGCTTTTTTTAGGTTTATTTCATTGCTGAGAAAAGGAAAAAAATAGACACTAAAAGACACTGCTGTGAATAAGAAGGCCTGGGATGTCCATGCATTCAAAAAAACTTTTATAGCTGTCTGGCACCTAAATCTAATATATTTTGTGATCTTGTGGTCCTCACAGCTGTATCCTACAATTGATTTTTACTTTGAAAAAAACCCCAGCAAAGTCCTGCTTTGATTCTTGTGTCCTTGTTTTTCCCCGTTTGGATTTTGGATATAATGAGTTTTCCCTATAAGAAACAACCATTCAAGCTTTTCCTAGCATATGGGAACTCATGCTTCAAAAAGCATGCTTTCTATACTTACTGATTAAATACTGTAAAACTGATTCGAGCACTTTGATCATAATAATCTCATAGATGGACTGACGCCCCACTTGTGCTGGCGTATTTTAAGGAGCTAGTAATATGCATCCATAGCCTTAACACTGCAACTACTTAACACACATCTAAGCTTCAGTCACCAGGACTTTTGCAAACACCTGTAATTAAGCAGCTGCACTAGAGTTTAAAGAATCAGGCATCAAATGTAATTTTTTGTCCTGTTTTCATCAAATCAGTAAGTGGAGCGCTGGACTCATAAAGATATTTCTCAGCACAGTTCCCTCTGGTGCAAAAACAAGTAGCTAGTGTTTCAGCAAGATGCCTTGGAATCAGTAAGTGATATAGCTCTTTTTTTTGCTCTCTGCTCAGTATTCCTCCTGATTTCCCCTGGGATTCTCTCACACTGAAAAACTTCTGCCCTGTTACAAACAAATTGATGCAGGACTTATTTCAGTGTTGTGTCGCTACAAATTCCTGCTACGATGGTACTACCAAGCCTCCTGCTTTGATGAAATTAAGCAAAGCAAGAAACACGTTTACAATTCTTGCAACCACAGCTAGCAAATGTGTTTTGTTACTTGAGCTTGACAACATAAATACCCGCACCAGAAATGAAGCCGAAGAACTGAGAGAAATGGAGTGATTTTGCCTATATTGAATTAAGAAGATATATGCTTGTAGGAACAGAAGATGAAATAAACTGAGTGAATATATAAAACATACTCAATGCTATAACCGTACAATAACGGCATACACACATCCGGCAGATTGATTGTAAGTGGGTGTGCAATGAAGGCAGACCGACAAAGTCACACATGGGGAGCGTGGCTGACGGACAGGCTGTATCACTTGGTGCCAGGAGGGGGACAAGCAGTGTGTCAGGAGTTGCTCCGTCTCTCTAATACTGCAGGATATACAACGCCCAGCTGCAGTCTCTGGCCTGGCAGCTGAGCAGAGACAAATGGAGGTGAGTGGTGGCTGAGTTTTTCTAAAGAGGAAGGGGACAGAAGGACAAAGCTTTCTGCACATACTCCGTGCAGCAGGAAGGAGGTAAGTAATTTCTGTTTTTTCTGTTTTAGATCACCTGCCAAAAATACCACAGCCTACTGCTCCCAACTTTCCCGCTATTCCATCCAAACTGCCCTTTCTGTCACCTCCCCTTTGCTCTCCTGCCCCCGGGGATGGCTGAATTGGTTAACAAGACACTACGTCCAGTGCCGTTGCCCAGCCATCACTCCGGGACATCTCAGAACTGCTCATCTCCAGCAATGGTGACACCATTAGCAGTGGTGAGATCTGAGCCATGGAGGTCACAACTCACAGCAAGTGTGCCCAGGCACCAGGAAAAGCAATTATGATTCTTTTCCCTAAATTACTGACACATCAGAAAGAACTGAACTGAAAAAACTATTTGCCTCAAATGCCCCCCATTCATTAGATTATCCTACAAGTGTATTAATTTATAGAGGACTGATAAACACCCAGAAAAAAGATATCAATAATATTGAGCTTTATATCCCATTATTGTTTTTATATATGCCAGAGACTGGTACCAAATTTTTTTTGTATGTTATAATTAGTAACGAAATAACAACCTTAAGAGGTAGGGATGTTATCTGTCACACGCTGTAGCTAACTCTTCTTTGAAGTTCAACAGAGAAAACCATCAAGGAGTTAGAAACAGTTGTGTTATGTTATGTGACCTTGCAGTGTGGATTTTATCACTGTAGTACCTGTAAATCTCTGCAGTGAGGAATGCTTAACTGCTTATTATTGGATGCCTAAAAACGAGACTTAATTTCATGATAAATAATTAAAGAATGTAATCCCAGAACAGACTCTGAGTTCCTGTAAACCTTGTTCTGCCCAGCTCTGCTCAGTGCAACAGTCACAATTTCTATCAGCCGAGAATACAATTAAGACACTTCACATAGCTCAACAATATCGCGCCGTTTCCAACCTGTTACAAGAGTACTTTTCCAAAAACAGAACATTGCTATGCTTGCTTTCAGCATTTCTTGTGACTGGGTGGGATGCTTTGGTTTTACTGAAAACATCACTGGTAATACAACATTACAAAAGAAAATTGCAGAAGATTCACCTGTTCACAATCCCCTGAATTCTGTCCATATCCAAGTGCAACAATTAGCTAGGATGTGCAGAACAAGATAATAAAAGATTAAATTTATATTCTTCACGATCCTTGAAAGTTATATTCCTGCCTATTTATTGAGAGAAGAATGTTGCTAGTAGAGCAGAAGCTTATCCTTCAAAAACTGCGCTTCCTTTTGGCCAGCATCCCCTTGTTCATCAAGGGGAAACAGGCAGAGCACTCCCTGTCTCTCCCTCTAGGCTGAACATTCATCTTCTGTTTGTGCCCCCACCCGCATTAAGCCACAAAGCTTAATATTGTCGAAGTTCACTGCTTTTTTTACAAGACAGCATGATGCAACAAGTAAAAATACTTTCCATTTTAAAATCTGAAGATTTGTACACAGCCAAAGCACATATAAACAACTCAGACTGTGCCTACGTAATGACTTGAACATGTTCAAAGTGGGTGTAAAGAAATATTCACCTCTCCTGTAGTTAGCAGCGTGTAGTATGCTTGTTTTGGTTTTTTGTTTTTTTTATTCTTTTTTTTTTTTTAAGAATGGCTTTGCAACAGCTATGCTATTTCCCTCGTGACTTTACACTTTCTCATACGCTATTTGGACCTATTGTGGAAATTTAAAGTGCAGTAAATGGGCAATTTCAATTGTTAGACTACTATGCTCATTGCAAGTATAAGAGTGTAGAGATTACCCTTAGGATCACAACACAGAATACGGTTTCCTTCTTCAACTAGCAGTCTTTTGCTGCTTTAATACAGAAACTAATAGGAGGAGCTGAACCTACCAAAAACGCGCCAAAAAAAATTGCTAAAGGTGCTTCTCACCACTCACTGGAGTATTTGTGCTGTTATTTCTCTTTTTGCAATCCAGGATAGAAAAAGAAGGTGACAAAGACACTGATATCATTCCTATTCTGCAAGTGAAGGTCTGTGTTAAAAGGGGATAACCAGACAGGTATCAAAAGGCTGTGTATTTAACCATAATGTAGAGGTAAAAAAATAGGCATAAGCGTGCTGCTGCCTCGTCCACATACTTTTTGTCTGTTTTGTGAGCTACTGCCACAGCTGCAGCTCAGGCTCAAAGCACCCAGAAGGCTTAGAAAGAGGCAAAATTAAGATGATGGTGGATTTAGCTGTAGCTTGATCAGTCCCACCGTGCCTAATCATTTTACATTGTATGAGCAAGAACTTTAGGAAAACCGGAGGAATATCCCAGACCATAATGCAAGTCTTTGACTGCACTTGCAACAAACATTCAGGAGGGCAAGTGATCTGACTCAAGAATGGGCTCAGACTGCTCTGTAGCTGACATACTGCAAATACATACAGGATCACACAGAAATTTCTGGTTTAGACAGGAATGAGGCCACCAGAAAGAGCATGAGCTTTAATTTTGCTGCTCCCAGCTGGAGTATAATACAAGGATTGCGGTGAGTCATGCTTGGCTCACAAAGTGAAGTACCTGCACCAGTAGCTGTACATTTTGCTCCTGCAACTTAATAAAGTTTCTACCTTATACACAGCATTGTGTTATTACTGTAGAAGATAATGAGGAAATCGAATTATTTATAAAAAAATACATTGAAAAATCCTTGATCGCATCATTGCGCTACTGGGAAGTACCTAACCAGATATCATAGTGGGCGTCAATCTGAGATCAGTTCCATCTAAATATGCACAGACCCACTCCTTCGCTCTCTTTTATATAAACAGCCTTCCTGAAGTCTTAGCTTTGTGCTTCCCAGAGCAAACTGACAATAAGTAGCTATTTTGAGACTTTGAGATTCATCTCCTCTTATTTTAGGTGTCTGTAAGGTGGATGTCTGGTTCTCAAATCCCTGGATTCCTTTTATAGTCTCTACAGAGAGAGGGGCACTTTGGGGGGCATCGCCTACTTCACACTAAAGTGGATGTATATTTTTAGAGTGACTACTTTACCATCCATCATTCCCTCTGGCATAATCTAGGTGTCACCCGGTATCTCTCTCTAATCTCTTGTCGAGATCGTGTACTTCTATGGGCAGAGACCATCTTGTCTGTTGGTACAGGCATTAGCTGAATGGGATCAAAATTGAAGCTCTGCGTGTTCCAGTCATGGGCATAAGAACAGTAAAAGCACAAAGTACTGACTATACTTCCAGATAATCATATCTCTCTTATCTGATGTCATCTAGTTATTTAAGGATGTTTGAGTTTCCAGATGTAAGATGTACACGTGGTTTGAAAAGATGCAGAATTCAAACAACCGGTGCACTGAGTCCTTCATTCTGGTGACATAGCCACCAGAATGCCACACCTGTGGGCAGGGAGAGGAGCCTCATTTATCACCTGCTCTACTATGGTTGATGAAAATAGCTGTAAGGTAGAACAACCTGAAACTCAGAAGGGAAATAGTGGCATAAAAGAGTTTTTTAATTTTTCTGGGTAGGCTGTAACAACTAATAATATGTCATTCTGGCTAAATAATGAAAGAAGTTTCTTCTCCTCCAGGAAATTTGAATTTTTAGCCTGTCCAACAAAAGTTTTATGAGCACGCTTTAAAAACATTAAAATACATTTCAGCAATCCCTATCCAATATTACATTCAGTCACTCATTTTATTTTTATAGCATTCTCCATACAAGTGCCACAGAGAGTTCGACTGCAAAGCACACTTAATTAAAAACACAGCTAAGTAAATAGGATTGGGTTTTATAAACCACAAGACACCTATCATTTTAATCACACATGGAAATGTAGTCCACACACAAGAGGCATATGTTGCTGTCTAGAGAAACTGCAAAAACAGTCCTGCTTTTATTTTTACTGAGTTTCAACAGAGATACTAAAGAATATATATATTTCATATACAATATAGAGTGCTGAGCATCTGGTGCTTAATGTTCAAATAACTAAATGCTGAAAAATAATTTCATGTGTGTTATAGAACAGGCTGTAAATGTGCAGGGTTAAAGCCAAATGTTTATGCCTCTTTCAGATAAAAGGAAATAAAAAAAAGACTTTAAAAAAAAATATGTGGCCTTCAGCTTGGCATCTTCATCAGCACAGTAATATTGCTTTCAACTTTTTTTCTAGTCATATGGATTATGTTTGTGTTTTTATCATTTTGCTACATCTCTGGATATTACAGTTATGTATTCAGTGTGATGTACAAGAAATGAGCCAGATAATTACGAGTAAGCTGAACCAGCTGCAAATACAGATAATGTACCTTCATTAAGCTATAATAGGAAGACCACGTGTGTATGTAAAGGTTTGTATACTGCAGTTGCGTCTGGGGTTTTTTTAGCTATTGCGCCTGCACTGTGAGATGCTTGCCAAGGTTTTCGTGCCTGTGCAGACTGCCACTGCCACGTCTGTGACTCCAGAGAGCTCCAGACTACTGGGCTTTGTGGCAGGGCTTTGTGTCTTCAGCTGTAAATCTACTTGGAGTGTCTCACAGCAAGATCATGAGCGCTCAGCCACTGTAGCCCTGGTCGTAAGAAGTCAGCATGCTAGGAATAAATAGTATACAAAACTTACATTATTGTGATCCTTGCTAAATGAATGTTTCATTATAAGAATGACATTTTTTGACTATAAATGACAAATCCTGTAAACAAAAAAAAACCCCTTTGTCTATGAAAAGAAAAATATTAAAATTACTTATTAAATTGCTGTTTGAAAGGTGAATGGAAAGCTCAGTGCATTTGCACTTGACAGCTATTGTTGTTGTCATGAAATCATTTTGACATTTAAATGTCAAAAATATTTATATGGGTATGCTATTCTTACAAAATTTTCATTGTCTTTGATCATCCTCATACTTCTGGCTTTGTCTTTCAATGTTTTAATTTCACTGTGGATTTATGTCTGAGTGGTGCATTAAGTCCATCATTAACCCTATACACCTCGCAGCATATTGGGAAAATAGCAATCTTTGCAACTTTTCTCCTTGCATACACTTTATAGTTGCTTCCTCCTTCCTTCTCTGTCTTCCTTTCCAACATATCTCTTGCATTTTCCTCTATTTCCATGAGGTTTGACTTCAAACTAAAAAATGAGAATTGTGGGACATCTCAGATGGTGGGTGTCATCACACCCTTCTGCTCTCATGTTGTATTATTTCCTCCAATCTTTTTCTGCCTTGTGGAGTTTTTAGGCAAGGAAGGCAGGTTACCCTGTCTTGCTCTGTATAGTCCTTAGACTTTATTCCAATAACTCTGATTATGAATACTAATCAATTTTGATAGATAAATGCAATGTAACATTGTCTTGAGAGAGACCTTGGGCTTAGGTTTTCCTGTGTGTGGGAAAACATCTGCCTTCAATTCATGGGGTATTTTGGAAGTTCCTTAGGTGAAGTTGGGCAAAATATTCCTCCCACATAACTTAGGCATCTGGAGACCCAACAAAGATGTGCTTACCTCCATGACTGCAGAAAATGAAGGTACTTTTACCATAGGTGATTGATGAAAGGTGAGAGGGATATGATCCAAGGTCTCTACCTAAAAAAGTTTATTGTTTGGGATGGATTTTTTTCAGAAAGGACTCAAGAGCAACTAGTTCCATCACAAATTCACTATATTTCTTTGCATGTACTGTTTGTTACGCATTCAAAGAAAGTAAATTTGTGTTCTAGTTAGACCTGGGGTCTGTTAGATGCTCAGTAGGATGCTCAGTTTCTGTGTGCTTTTTCTTCCTGTACCTTTAAAAACAGGACCCTTAATTCAAGGGCCTAAAGGGGAAATACATCTCCTCCAATGCATTCTCTGATTAGTACTATGTATGTAGCTTTTAACAGCATTTCATTCCACTTCATTTAAATAAAATATGGCCTTTGTAACTGAGAAGATAATTAGTAGCTGGTGGAAGCTCATTTGTAATTATGTTGAGTTGAAACTAGTAATTATTACATTACTTTATATGTACAATGTTTTTCCTCCCAAATCCCCTCTGATTCCCTCATAGATGCCCATGAATTCTGCAGCAATTTTGCAATCGCTCTTGTGGGAGATGGAGGAGATCCAGCAGCTCCTTGTTACCTTTCTTGCACTACACAGAAATGAAATAATCCCTCAGCTTGTGAGGAAATCATCCTTCTCTAGATGATACTGTTTAATCAGAGACAACTCATTGCCATGTTTCGTTCAAGAATATCTTGCTTTTACACTGCCAGAGCTGTATGAAATGTTACAGATTTGGTTTTGATTTTTTAGTCGTGGAATGTTTCCTGAGGTTTCCTCTAGAAAATCTTCAATCTTATTAGCAATTTCTTGTGATAAACATTGGGCTGTGCTACTAGTTGTATTTCTTACATGGCTTTGGGGGGGGGTTGGATATTCTGTGGAAGATGAAAGGAAAAGCATTGCCACCAAGATTCACCTCAGTGTATCTCTGTGCTAATTGGCACAGTCTGCCCTCTTCTAAAAGGCAGCCTTTGCCTCTCCTCTCCCCTCTCTCCTAGTGCATTCCCCAAGGTCTGCGAGGTCTCTTGAAGAGCCTGGGGACATTTCTGGGGGTTACACTTTGCCATCGTAGTGCCGCTAAGTAGTGTCATAAGTCTCACAGCTACAGGGGCCCTATTTGCTCCTCTGCTCTGACCTTCTGTGGAACACTGCTTGTTCAGCACCAGAACGAATCATCCTCAGGCATCGCTCTGAAAAAGCTAGGTGAACCTGAGTTAAAAATTCCCCATCTCTGTGTGGTAGCTTCTCTTTATTTAGGGAAAAGGTGTTTTCATTTATCAGTCCTTAGCTTTCGATCATGGCATGTCTCTGAATATTTTCCTGCTAGCTTGCAGAATTTTACTTCCACAAATTTATTTCCACATAAACTGGTGTGAATATAGACAATAATGCATGATAGTATCTCTTTTAAATGTGTTTTCTAGATCATGACCAGGTCTTGTAACTCTCTGTGAAATCCTTCCTCAGCTTTTACCATCTTCTAAAATGTTGACAACAGAGCTACAAAAGCTATTGCAGCTGGTATGCAGGGGGGCATCACCACCTTCCTCCTGTTTGATACCATTTGCCCTACAAGATTTCACATTGCACTGGTTCACTACCGTGACGCCTAATGTTTTCTCAGTGCCTCTACAGTGAAGGAGAAAGCTGGCATCATGTAACTGTGGCATCTTTTTTTCTTTCCTGAAATGGTTCCGACAGATGGTATTCTTTTCAAGATTAAGACAGATCAGTTTAGACTGATAAATTTAGTGCCCAGTGGTGTCTGTAGAGGAGACTTCGTAGTCAACAGAGATGTGGGGAGTGACTCAGCTAGCCAACATGAGGGATATGATTTGTTCATGCTACAGAGACATAAATGCCACTTCCCATGTCCTCAGTAATCTTGTCTTGCTTCCAGCTGCTGCTCTAGAAGGGCAAGAGTCTCCCAGAGGTCCATTTGACATCATGCATACCTCAAGATGTATCAAATGCCACTGAAAACTAGTGTGTAGGCAGCTGAGTCATCTTCTGGATGTTTGTTTTATCATGAGCTGAAAAACTTCCTAGGCTGTATTGCCTGTAAAAGGGTTTTAGACATCTATAGACACCTACATGGAAACATTTAAAGTTTCCTAGGCTGAAACCGATTTGGACCCAAAGGCTCGGTTTAGTTGCCTGAAAGCAGATGTTTACCATTTCTTTAATCTCAGGTCAGCTTGCCCTACTTTTTCTCAAGTTGCTGTCCGGACCGCATAATGGTATGTGCAGGGAGATTTTAATGGTTTTGATACCCCTAGGTGAAAGATCTGTAGTTCTCCAGGTTTCAGAACATTTAGCTTTAATAGTTAAAAAGTTGAAATGTTTCAGACTTGCCAAGGAAATAGAAGCTATTCCATGAAGACTGGAAAATTTAAGTGCATCTTTCAGATTTCTCCCTAGATAAAGACGGCGTATATCTGTTGAATGTGTCTGCCTTCAGATCTTGGTTGGTAATTGTGTCGGTGCTGTCTAGTGTCAGGGCCGATGCTAGGATTTCGCTTGCACAGAGTATGCTCTATAAAGAATGCGTCTTGGGTATTTTAACATTCCAGGCACATGACTCTGAGCTTCAGTAATACCAATATTATAATTTTCTTTCTTTAGAAATTAATAATGCCAGTTCCTTGTGTTTATATCCGAGGCCACTAGCATTGGTATATACAATAGAAATCAAATCCTTGTCTCTCTACCAAATGTGGTTATAATCTTTGGCCTTCATGGACTTATTAAATAGGGCAAAATGACATTCTACTCCTCTCTCACAGCTCCTTTGAAAATAATAGCAGTGAGATTGTTATGATTAATACTAGAAAATATGACAATCTTTTCATTTTTGCTTGGACTATGAAGTATTTGTATTTACATTTAAATTTAGTTTTAGAATTATGTTTAGATTTAGATTTAGGTTTACATTTAGATTTAGATGCAGCAGAATAACCCTACATTTGTGAGTTGAGGGTTTGGATTACATCTCTTGTTTTCTAGGTTTCGATATAATGTTCTGTAATGGTTTACAGACAATTTAATATATTATTCACTTTCCTTTTCTCTTTTCTTTAGTGTATTCTTTGAGATTTATTTATGAATATCTAAAACCCAGATGCTTGAGTGCAGGGGAGGTAAAAGCTGTTGTCATCAACATTGCCACACAATCTTTTCTACATTGTATCGTAGGCTCTTTATGCCTTAATAGCATGCTAAAAAGTACTGTAAAGATGTTGTATCTGATGCTTATGACATTTCAAATAAAAGATTATGGGCTGTACAGCTCAGCTGGTGGCGCCAGGTGCATGTGCACTTCATTTCAGGAGATATCACTAAGAAATATTTATGACGGGTAGTGAAATGATTGCAGGAGAAAAACATTGCTGTAATGGGAACTGCAGTATCATTTAACTTCTTTCAAATTCTTTTTATCCAAGTTGCTGTCTTAATAGTGCCTGTCATAGATGCCTTACATTAGCATACTCATGGTGGGATCTATCTGCCAAAATGTGAGTCTAAAAATTAGACACACAATTCTAAGTTAGTCATCCTAGGCTATACTGTTATTTGAGAAATACAGACACCTCCAGAGGAATATTCACATTAAACTATTATTTTATGATGAGCTGAATCGCCTTTGAAATGTAGCTCTACCTCATTGACTAGAAAGTGAATCTAAAGTTACAAGCTCAGGTTAAGGCATGTGATTTTAATCTACCAAGATTATTAAATTTGGACAAATGAAGTTTTGTTTGACTATAAGCAATGCTTATTTGGTTTCCTTAAAATATTTCCCAAAATAATAGATTTTTTACTTATTTACCATATTCATAATTAAATTTTTATAATTTACCCAAGAAAAAGTGACAAACTGTGATAACACACAATGACACAGATCCTAAATACGGAAGTTTTACAGTAGGGCTGCACGCTGGCAAACGACCTGACCCTAAGGATTTTTGTCTTGAGCACTGTCAGAAGGAAACAGAAAGGAGCAAGACATCCCCTTTTCAAGGACATGGAAATAGCTGTGCTCCTCCCTAGGATGGTGACTTCGTCAAGAAGCCCAGCCCAGAGCTGCTCACTTGGCTTCATACTTCTGCTGGGATGCATGGTGAGTTTGCAGGACAAAATGCCATTTGCTGTCCCAGTAGCTGTTCTCATGTTTCTATCACATTTCTGAAGAGACACACAGACTGTTTTCAAGAACGCGAAGCCCGGGAGCACATGCTGCTCTGCCCAAGAAAACTGCGTAACAGACAAAAGGAGCCATTTCCTTAGCCAAAGGTGGGAGAAGTGAAATTCTGGCAGAGTAAGAGCTCTCTTTCATTGATAAAACACAGACTGTCTTAATCTTTCTCCTCTGTAGTTTTACATATTTATTGAGACAACAGATCTTGGTTTAGTCCTTTGCCTTGTCAGTTAGGGTCAGCAACCCTAGTTGATATTACTTTATTTTGTTTTCACGAAAATAGACAGAAACATGTTCCTTCCTAACAAGCAGAAGTGACTATACTTTAGATGAACCATGAATGCTGTAAATTTTATTTCCATGTTTTTTGTAGGTACAGATCACAAATAGGCTAAGGATGATGTTTGGCACTGGTTTTGAGACCAGCAGGTAGGAACAGAGAGTAAAAACAGACACCTGTGGGGTTTCTTAAGGTAGGGAGGGTTGTTCCAAATTCTGTCATCCAGCCTGGGCCCTGCCGAGTTGCAATGTCTACTATGAAAAGCCTGAATTCTGTCCTTTTTTGCTTTGAACTAGTTTATAGGAATATCGGTTTATTTTCAGATGTTTGAAGTGTGTTGTCATAGTTATGCAGTGAATCATGCTACCTAAAAATACATGACCTGTATTAATGAAAGGTAGTTTCAATCTTATATAATGTTATAAAAGGCACTTACCAACACATCTTCGTAGTCTTTAGCTCTTCACCTAATTATAGCTAAGCTGTTTGAAAAATGATCTTTTAGGTTTTTGGATATTTTATTTTGAACAAAAATATTGGGATGGCGTGTTGTTTTACTACTGCCTGAAGAGGCCTGTGCTCTGCTCTGCCTCTGGTAACACCATGTCTTTTTGGTGGGAAAACTAGAATCACTTGGCTTAGTGAACAGGGAGCAGTTCCAAATGCCTGTGAGGTTGTGTAGCATTAAATTTATGCAAAGTGTTTATGATGGTATCCAAGATATTATAACCTTTATTTTTGTCATCATCATGCTCCTCTGGAAGACAGAATGTCTTTAATTACCACCTTGTGCAGTTCTGGGTGCCACAGTACAAAAAGGGCATAAAACTGTTGGAGAGCGTCCAAAGGAGGGCAACAAAGATGGTGAAGGGTCTAAGAGGGGAAGATGTATGAGGAGAGGCTGAAGTTCCTTGGTTTGTTCAGCCTAGAGAAGAGGAGACTGAGGGGAGACCTCATCGTGGCCTACAGCGTCCTCACGAGGGGGAGCGAAGGAGCAGGTGCTGATCTCCTTCCTCTGGTGACCAGTGATAGAACCTGAGGGAATGGAATGAAGCTGCGATGGGGGAGGTTCAGGTTGGATATCATGAAAAGGTTTTTCACTGAGAAGGTGGTCGGGCACTGGAACAGGCTCCCCAGGGAAATGGTCACAGCCCCGAGCCTGACTGAGTTCAGGAAGCGTCTGGATAACACTCTCAGTCATATGCTCTGATTTGGCTGGTCCTGTGTGGAGCCAGGAGGTGGACTCAATGATCATTATGGGTCCCTCCAACTCAGGATATTCTATGATTCTATGACCTCAGTAATAAAGATTCTTTTTTGAAAGATTTGCTCCATGTCACCTAAGAAGTGTAAGCAGAACTTACAAATTAAGCCACATCTCCCAGAGACCAAGCTAGTATCTTTAAACTGAGCTAGCATGCTATCCTTAAAGACAGTGACCAAAAGTCCTCTCAGTAAAAGCCTTAGAGACAATTGCAATCAAATACTGTACTTATGTCTTTAAATAAATCTGAACATGCACTCGAAGTCAGGAGCTATCAGTTCTGGCAGACTACATTAGGGATACACCTCATAGCCAGTGACAAAAAAGTAGCTGTTTAAATGGATATCCCTCCCTCCAGTAGTTTGCCAGAGCTGTTTGTGGGGACAACTGTTATTTGCCACCTTACTGATATGTTTTTGGTTCTTCTTCTTACTGAAATACAGGGATGGCCCTATCCATGCTGGTGTATCCTTTTTCAAAGGCAGCTGACTCACTCATCTGATTTCCACTCTGAATACTACTAGTAAATCCCAAGAGCTTTGATCTCCCTGAAATGACCTCCTCTAGGCTTCAGGCCAGCTCTACAAGGAAGACAGTGATGCTTCCTAAATGCTATAATACTTCTGATTTATTTTTTCTCTTTCTTTCTGAAGGAGGGAATAATTTGCTTTATGATAGAAATGACTCATTGAGGTCAAAGTTTGGATTTCCCCAGCTGCAGGAAAGTGTTAAAGGCATTTGTGTAAGAGGCCATAATCTGCAGATTGACATTCATAGATTTCCAGTAAGCACTGGAAAATTGGATGCTAAAAAACCTCAAGTAGAATCAGGAAATTTTATAAAGTGGTATGTAAAAGTGCCTGTAAAGTCATTTTTAGGATCAGCTATTGTGAACAAATTTGCCTCCCATCTTCTTTTGCTCAAGTTGACAAAGCAATTGTTATATTTTTAGAAGAACTCTACCCCATTTGTGAAATATTGAAAACAATGTTGCTGGACACCATGTTCTCTAAAAAGCCTGACGTCTTGAAGTGAGGCCAGGCTCTTTTGTCTAGAAAGCTCAGATCTGGTGCTAATAGCAATTCTACTTCTCTGACAGATTCTGCTTTTCCATTGCCCCCTGCTATTTTATGTTCCTTTAATCAAAATCCTTTAGAGTTCCTTTTTTGTCCAGTAGATTCTGACAACGACCCTGCTTTTATTTAGGATGGGACTACTGATGTTTTGCTGTTGGCTGTTCCTTAGTTTCATTTTTCACTGAGATGTGACTTTTACTTCCCAGCATAAACTTCCTGCCCCTTGGAAGGATGATGTCTGCCATCAGGATCTTCCTTTTTGACAATACAATTGCAGTCAGAATGTCAGCAAGGACATTCATTGTCTCATATATGATGATGCAGACAACTGCCAAATTTGCATAAACCAGAGGTACATACATGTCATTCACAACAGATGAAAGAAAATGCACCCGGCTCTATGCAGAAATTGTAGGTTCACAGGATTTGGTGCAGAGACAGAGCTCTGCAATGCCAAATGAGAAACCTGCTCTAAGTTTTTGGAGTCCAACTTGAGTGATAGCTGCAAGCCCACGTTGAAATCTTGCAAGACTTAGCCTGTCTTATTCCCTGCCTGAATGCAATGATCACAGAAGCTAAGCTCTTAACTAGTAGAAACCAATGTCATTTGTCCCCAATGTTTCATTAGATATTGAGGCAAGCAGAAGCCATCTGAATACAGGATAAGCTTCTTCAGACGGAGAATTGTGATTTTAACATCTCATCCAGCATGGTCCCTTATAGCAGACCATGTGCTGGATACAGCTGCGCAGCAATCTACTGCTTCCTCCAACCACTTGCAGTGATTTGTTTGTTCAGAGAGTGTGTCTGGGCAAACTTATTATAGGTCCTGAGAAACCCTCTTCACTGCCTGCTGTGAAACATGTTAAGGAGATCAGAGCAGCTTTCTAGAAATTTTTACAGCATAATAACATTTTTTGCATCTTTTTTATTTTTATTTAAAAAAAAATAATAAAAAAATAAATCACCTTATTTAGCCAGAAAAGAGCTAGCTTTGCTTCCCTTAGGAAAAAAGCCCAAACCATCTTTGTAATTGCTGCTGCAAGTACCATTTTCCTAGACAGTCAGGCAGGATGGATGTTAGATTTTTTTCTAATCTGAATAGGACCATTGTGCCTTTTTATACTGCTTTGACTGGGTGAAAACAAGAAGAAAATAGAGTATAAAAGAAAAGGGAAAAAGTGAAGCATCTTAATGATGTCTTTTTTTTAATTGCCAACTCTTCTGCTTTTGGGCTCAGAGACACCCTTGTTGCCTGCTGGCGGATCTAACTAAACTCCTCCCAGCTTTATAGTACACGTACAGATCTCTCAGTTTTTGCAGAGTTAAGACACCCCAAGAATTGTCATGGGATGCACTGGGAACATCTTTCCTTTTCTTATGATGGCCAGGGCAGTTAGACTGCTAAAGTGATTTAAACTTTTACTGTTTATATTAAAAAAAAGCCCCAAAGGTATTTGAGGAAACACCTTGTGACTTAATACTAATACTTTATACGAGGAATTGTTGATCAGAATAAGGTACAGAATTCACAAAACTGTTGAACTTCCCTGAACAAGAGGACATAAAGGAGTATTCAGACAGCTCTGTGTAACCCTTTCCATCTTATACTTCCTAGTGAGACTCTAAATGCACGTCACCTTTTCCTGGACAGAAGAAAAAAGATGAGGTGAGGTCAGGGTTGTTTGGTTGGTTGGTTGGTAGGTTGGTTGGTTTGGTTTTGGTTGTTTTGGTTTTTTTTAATGGATACTGTGTGTCTAATAGCTGGCTCCAGAACTTTCAGAAGCTGTTTTGTTGATTTGCAGAAGAACGTTGGCCTCAGAAAGAGACACACATATCATGTGTCAGAACACCCAATTGCTAAGATCAGTTCATGTACATGAAACATTGCTGTGGCTTCTGGAATCTAGTAAGTTTTTTGGTTTAAGTTGTACAACTCTGCCACAGGCATTTGAGAGCTTGTGATACTTGTGTTTTAAAATTCTGCAGGAATGTGAGGGAAGCTACATGGATTATTTTGCCCTTGCTGAATATTTGGGATTGCAGTTGATAAAGGTTGAATATTTTGTTGTTACAGAATTAAGCATCAATTTAAATGAAGTATCAATTTAAATGCAAATCTCTGCTTGCTAGTTGTGGGTCATATGGTGACGTTTTATTGGCTTAAAGAGATTGTTTGCTCTTTCTGTGTATTTTGATAAATCCTTTTGACATTGCTATGGCCTCCTGTCTCCTTACAAACAACTAAGGAGCTACAAATGATTAAACAAACTCTGAACAGTCTCAGATATACATAAAATTGGAGACTTAGGAGCAGACAGACAGACCTGTTGGCAGCAAGGAAAGCCACTCATAAAACGAATCTTGGGACCAAAGTACAGAAATTGAAACTACCATGCCAGGGGAGCTTATTTTTCAGTGATATCTGCTACTTGCCTCACTCCTCTTGTCTTCCTCTTCCTTTTTGCCTGTGCTCCGCTCATTTGGGCTGGAACTGCAAAGTTTTACTGAAGATTCTGTCCAGATGATCACAGCAATGCAATGCAACGTAGCCATGGGGGTGAAAGGGGTTATCCGTGCTTGGCAGTTGGTCTGACAGGGGAAAACAAGGAGCAGGAGCAAGAGTTGAACTACCTCCGATCACCTCAAACCCTTCTTTATGGGGGGCAGCCCACCTGTCAGTAGGAAGCTATTAGATTAGGTCAGACATCTCATGCACTATCACACAGAAACCCTGAGATTTTAAAAGCCCAGTGACAAGCACAAGTGAATAATGACCAGAGTCAACCTGCAAAATTTGTCATACCAACAAACCTGACTGACTAACTTAAATTCTGGTTGCCTGAAAAATTAGCAAGCATCAGCTCCCAGTGGTGTGGGAAGATCAGGATGATCCTTTATGAGTGATCCTAATTCAATTGATAGCCTCAAATTTGCTTTCCAAAGTTGAAGTTTTGGTTTTGTAGGATGGTGGGGTTTTTTTCCCACAGCAAGAGTATATAGAGTTTTTACACATCTTTCTTCCAACAATGTCATAGGGAAAAATTGTTAAAGTTCTGAATATGAGTCCTGTAGCCATCTAATTGTAGCAAGAATTGAAAGATGAGGTGAAGAAATATTTACTCTTTGACTTACCTTGTTTTGAACATATTTTTCCCTATTAGATAGCCTCCCAATACTATTGTCTCCTAAGACTGCCTCTCCTACAGTATGAAGGACAGTAGAAAGTACCTTTGGTTCCTTATGAATCTCTGATATGGCTGCCAGCATAAGAAGTGAAAATTCTCCATCACTTTTCATTCTCTGGACCACCCACCAGAAAATGTTTCTACTTCAAGCCGTAATAATTTCTCTCAAACCTTTAATAAAGAAAATAGGCTGTGTTTGCTGTTACTCTATCATGTTATGTTTCTGTTTGCAAAACTGAAGAGATCCCCAGATAATTTTTTTGAGATGCCGAGTGGAACAATTTGCTAAGTAGTGGGCTTGAAGTCCCTGTCAATTTTAGCGACATAACCACAGCTGCAGGCTGAGATCTCTTCCTGAGATGTCTGCCCCTGTTCCTCCTTCTGGTATTAGGTCCTATTGGGATACACATGATGTGGTTCCCACCACGCTCCAGTGAGCTACGAATAACAAGAAAGTGGAACTAGATTGTTACTAATGCATATCCTCTGCTCTTGGTATCGTTGCTGGGGGTATTTGCTGTGGTCCAGGCGTTGCAATGTGATCCACGACATGTCTGACTGAGCAAGCTGCCTTGCACTTAAACTATTGCTTTCTCTCCAGAGAGATTGTTTGCACATTATAAATAATTAAACTGCGTAATTCATTGTCACAGGATATTGTAGAGGCCAAAATAGGTTCACGTCCTTCGTCATTTCTTAAAGACAATTATCTGGATGCAATCTCTGGTGTAGGAAGTGCACTCTCAAAGCTGAATGAGAGGTGGCAGGGGAACCTTTACCCTGTGCGTGCCCATTTTCCCAAGCATCAGTAACAAGCCACTTTTCAAGACAAACTGTTGAGCTGGATGGATCTCTGGTATTACTCAGTTTGGCTGATTTTAAGTTCTTATCATTACAGAATCAAGCTTAACTGCATTTGACAGTCCTTATTCACCTAAATAGTCTTACTGACGTCAGGCAGAGTTTATATTTCCTAGCAATTGCATTTTATGAGTTGCAAGGCCTATGTACAGTAAAACAGCTTAAGGCTTGGATGAGCTTCAGCAGAATTTCTTGGCATAAATCAACATATTTCAAACACGGCATTTGAACACTTTTTTGTTTCTGAGTTCCTAGTTTCCTCTGTTCTTTGACATTGTCGTGAAAGGAAATATTTTGGAGGAGATCTCTCAGCCCCCATCAGAGGAACGAGGCTCCGTCATGATGTAAAGCAGCAGTCTGGCTGTCAAAAATTTGAGCTGAAATCCCGACTGAGTGCTCAGTTGCTGAAGTGAAAGGGAAAATGATGATTAATTTCCGTGAACTCATCATTTCATCATTACTTTCCAGTCTCAGCTATTCCACTAATCTACTATCTTTGATGTTGGCAATAAAGATAAGTGGTTCAGTGATTAGGAATCACTTAACTTCATTGTGCTCCAGCTTGCCATTTTGCTAAGGAGGAGAGACACAAAGACTGCCTTGGTAACACATTTTTGGGCCTTCGAGTTTCAAGTGGACATAGAAAGTACAATATAATCCCACAGAAGGGTGCTTGATCGGGTATTACATATGCTCACCTTAGGCCTCATGAGAATTTTGCCTACATTGGTTGTCCTGGGGGAACTTCCCAGTTCCCAGGTGAGGGTGTCTGCCCTGATCACAGCTCTTCACCCTTTTTCTCTCTCTCTTCTTCTCTTCCCTGTGCTCCGTTTTCCACAGAAAGGAAACGGGGTCATGTGGGCTAAGTGGGAGCTTCAGTGTTTTCCCTAGTGCAGCTGATGAGGGGACCCAGGCTATCATTTTGTGCTTACCCTGGCCACTTGTTCCAGACTGTGTGGATAATGTGTTAATCACCTAAATTGAATAGCAATTCATGACAGCACATCTCAGAGTACTCAGGTCTAAACTCAAACCCATTTTACTGCAAATCAAGTCCTGAAGCATGCAACTGTGAAAGTATAGATTAAAGGAAAAGATGACCTTAAAACAGGCATTTATCTAATTCTGCAGACAAGAAAAAAAAGGGAAAATGCTAGTTCATTATTCTAAAGAACAAAGTTGCTGCTTATTATTTCACCTTGGCAAAATGTGCCTTAGAGAAAGCTGGAACAAACCCAGCTGTGTAAGGAAGAAAGAGGAAAAGTCAAGGAAAGAAATAATAACAATGGAGAATGTCTGTTTCTCTACTTTGTTCTATGTGTGTATTTTTCAAAATCTTAAGATGTCACTATATTTAACAGAACATTTAAAATACCTGCTGCGTATTCTTTGAGTTTAGGACATATAATCTATTCATTCATGAGCATGAAGTGCTCTGCAGGAGTCTCTTCCTATCTGGTGTATAGGACAACAGGACAATAGTAACAAGAATACAAGGAACTCTTCTATTAGGCAATGAATCCAAGAAATTTGAGTAAGGTGAAGGGTTTTTTTCCCTTTATTATTTTCATGGTGGCAACATAACTAAGTTAACACTAGTCCCTTTCCTTTTGTCATTCTTGGTCATATTCTTCACAGCCAGTCTCTAATCCTCCTTTGATCTTCCTGCTATTTATTGCAAATCATCCACAGAGCTCTGTGATTTAGAGCCAAAGTTGCTAGGGATTATTTTCATTGAAGGGCCCTCTGCAAGACTATGGGTAGAAGACCTCTTTTGGAGAGGAGACAAAATGTAATCCTGATGCAGACAAATTTCTGAAAACTGAGAAAGAGAGCAGAAAATGTGTTTTCCTGCCTTTCAGTAAAGTGAATAAGTTCTTAATTTTTTTCAGCCTAAATTTTTTCTTTAAACAAAGGTGGCAGATGAAGGACCTGAAGTGTCTGTAATGATGACATGTATTATAAGTATTTTCTGAGGAAATAGGTCTCAAAAGAGACCTTTTGGGCAACTTTCACCAAAAAGCCATCTGCAAAAGATTAGTGAAAATGTGCAGATAAACAGGCTTTTAAACTAACTTTGCTGCCCTTGACCCTTCTGTGAGGGACACATCAGTCAAGTTTTTATATTTTGCACCATTACCTTCTAGGAAACCTTTGCTGCATTTACAAACACCCATTCCCAAAATCTTTAATCAGAGCAGGCGACATGTGACAGATTGACAGGTCCTGTTGCAGTGGAGGTTCATGCAGTTTTAACCCTGTATCTGTGCAGTCCCGGCTGTATGACTGTGCTTTCAGCCTGACAGCATCAGTCTTACCTGACAATCTCTCTGTTAGCTTCACTGCCAAATAACATTTCATGTAATAACTTGAAGATAATATATTCTCAGAGCAAAATGGTCACCTCTGGAGGGGTGTAAGGAACTGGTGACTTGGCCAAGAATAGCATTTAGACTCTGGGCATTTTCATTGTAAGGCTAAGGACTGAGAGTGGAGAATCTGACAGTTGTACTTATTTAGAAGCATGCTGTAATTTTATTGTTATAGTTCAGGTAGATACACTGCTGAGGTATCTGAAAAGGAGCAATTTGCATGTTGAAAAGATCCAATTTGCATGTTTATGAGAAGGTTTTTTATTGTAATGACAATGTTAATGGCTTAACTCTTTATATTATCAAAAATAAAAAGGGAATGTGTCATGAGAGTATCTTGAGAAAGTAGAGAATAGTATAGTGAATCACTCAGCACCATGTACACAATCCACTGATCAATTTCTAATGCTCCAGTTCACTTGAATTAAAAAAAAAAAAAAATTTTTGAGAGGAAATATATGCCTGCCCCAACTGAAATGAAGGAGTTAGAAGGCTACTAGCATGTACAGCAACAACATTTATTTGAGCCCATAATTAACATAAGATATGGGTAGAATATGTAACCTAGTGCCTTGCTAAGTTCCACACTTTCCATCTTAGCAGCTTCTCTGGGATAACTAATTAACACAAAGGTCATTGTTCTCATTTTTCCAGTATCAACAGAACATTAAAGCAGCACATCTCTGATTATGTTGGTAGATAAGGGATGCTGCAGTTGAGATGAAATTTCAGTTTCACAAAGGCTATGACCAAAGTCCATAAATTTAGCAAGGAGATAATCTACTGCACACTAAGCTGCTTTTCTGAAAGGAGAATAAAGGAATTCTCATGAAAGAGTACAACCAAAAAGAAATGGAAGTAGAGATGGCCTTTATACTTTGATCAAAGGTGCAAAGTTCTGTATGAGAAATAAGTTAATGATATGAGTCAAAATGCCAAATATTGAAACAACAAAATGTCTGTAGATGCAAATTGGCAGTACAGGTAAGTTGGTGTCTTGTAGTGGGGTCTATATAACCACAGTGCTGTAGCCACCTATAATAAGAAAGTTTTCTGATTTCACTTGAGTTTGGTCTTGAATACTGCTGGAAGGCCACAATGATTCTTATTTTAAGTAAATCATTTCTCCTTATCCTCCAAGTAATTGACTTCTAAGGCTGTAAGGAATCATTCTACTCACTTCATTTGATTTCTCATTAACACCCTGTAATGCAGACTTTCACTTCCAGGAATTACTGAATCAAATGCAATTTTTGATTGAGCCGAAGCATACCTCCCAAACTGACATTATCTGTAAACGTACAAGCTAAAGAATGCAGTGAGGAAATCTGATACTCCATGTCAGGTTCTGTTGCATAAAAATGGCTAAAGGCAACTTCAGATGTGTTTGTATTGAAAAAAAAAAAAAAAATAGAGATGAATAAAGCTTTGCAACCCTGTTCCAAGTTGCTTGTTTTTGGGAGGAGGGATGCATGCTTGAAACAAGTCAAGAGATTTCTACAGATAATTTTATGACAGGGATGCAGGATGGACTGATAGAGAGGCGCTCTGCTGGATCAGTTACTCATGAGTAGGAAAGGGCTTGCAGGGATGTGATAGCTAGTGGTAACCTTTGCTGTAGTGACAATGAGATAATAGAGACAAAGAACCTGAGAAAAGGAAGGAAAGCAGCTATTGGAATAATGACCATGAACTTCAAGGGAACTTGTTCAGCGAACTGATAGTCATGAGGGGTTGCCATGAGGCTTAAAGTGGCTGAAGATTGCTGGTTGATCTTCAGGAACAACTTCCTCAAAGTGCAAGAACAGTCCATCCTGATATGCAGACAGTTGAGCAGAAGACCAGCTTGACTGAATGGGTACCTCCTGATCAAGCTGACCAGGCAGGCAAGGATGATGTAAAGAAAGTCAAATCTCAGCTTCAGCTGAAATCAGTGAGGGATATGAAGCACAACTACAAAGCTCCTATTGGTACCTTGGCAGCAAAAGAAAATAATGGAAATTGAGGTCTGCTACTGCATGGGGTGTGCAGCTTGATGATGAATGACATGGAAAAGGTGGAGGTACTCAATATCTTCCTTGCCTTGGTCTGTTCTGGCAAATAAGTCTTAGTCTTTATTGTCAAACTCAGATGTCTGCCTAGTAGCACAACGAGCAAAGTGCTACCTGCAGCGGGAGAAGGAATGACCTAGAATAAATTGAAAATAGACAAGCAAGTGGAAGTGAACAGGATGAATCTTAGGTGTTGTCAATATTATTGAGGCCCATCTGTAATGTTTTTCAAAGGGTTTTGCAATCAGGAACTTTCTGAAGGCTGTCTACCTTATGGAAAAGAATGAGGAGGATCCAGGTAATTACAGGAGGGTCAACCTCACCTCAATCCATGTGACAGTTACAGGAACAGTCTTCATGGAAGCTATTTCCAAGAAAATGAAGAACAAGAAGGTGAATGAGAGCAGCTGACATGGATTTTCCTAGTACAGATGATGTTTGACCAGCTGGTTGCTTTCTGTAATTAAATGACTGGCTGTGTGGGCAAGGGGAGACCAGAACACATCATTCATCTTGGCTTTGCAAGATGTTTGAAATGGTCTCCCATAGCATTCTTCTAGTCAAATTATAGACTGTGGGGTGAATGGACTAGACTTCAAGCTGTTTGGAAAACTAACTAGACGACTGGACTCAAAGAGTTACTGGTCAATGGTTCAAAGTCTAACTGGTAGCCAGTGAAATAAGGTATTCTTTAGGGGTTGATGTGGGGTCTAATAGTCTTTAATGTCTTCGTCACCAATCTGGACTATGGGAGGGAACGTACCCTCAACAAATTAATGGATGACACAAAATTGGGGTGAATGGCTGGTGAGAATATCTGCCATTTGTAGGAACCTTGACAAGCTGAAGGAATGGGCTGACAAGAACCTCAGGAAGTTCAATAAGGGTTGATGCAAAGTCTTGGATCTGGAGCAAAACAACCACATGCAGCAGTGCAGGATGGGAACTGACTGGTTAGGTCACAGCTTTGCTGAGAAGGACCTGAGGTCCTTGTGGACAGTAAAATGAACACAAGTCAGCACCATGCCTTTATGGCAATGAAGGCTAACCTGCTGGGCTATGCTAGCAAGAGCATAAACAGTAAGTAAAAGAAAGTGATTATTCCTCTCTGCTTGGCACTTAATCAGACCATGTCTGGAGCTGTGTCCAATTTTGGACTAGATGGTCTTCAGGGCTTTTTTCCAACATAAATTCTTCTGTGATTGTATGAAAAAGGAAATTGGAAAGTAACAGTTATACGTATTATTTAGCACAACACTATGAGGTATGTTTGTTGAGAAAAATGTCTCTGTACTTCATAAAGGGATTGATTTCTGCTTCATTATGTTTAATAAGATTTGTAGTTGAGGACATGAAATGATTTTTTGGGGTGGATAAGCAATTTGATAGCCTTAAAGCAGTAGCTTTAATATGAAGCCTTATGAAATTTGCAGAGATAGTAAAGAGAAAGAAGAATCTGAAGAATTTATTTTTATGGTTTGGAGTGTTCAGATGAGGAACTGCATTACTTAAACCAAAGTACAAGTAGGATCAGATTATTAACTATTTTGGAGGGAAAATTGTCTTAATGGCCAGAAATATCCAGACTTTCGGAGCTGGTGTCAGTGTGATTATGTTGTCAGATACTGTAGTAAAGTAAAACTTCTGTGTTCAGCTACACACTAGCTTGTTTTGTCTCATTTTTGATTGATTCAGCATGTTGACTTTCTATCTACATCTTTGCATCAAGAAAACCTTGATTTCTTTGGTTTTGCTGCTAGTATGGAATAAATTATAGAAACCAGTTTCTGCTGAAACATGCAGTTGATTTCGAAGGGATTTGATTATAACAATGTTATGTGTGCATTGAGATAATTGCATAGCGAGTGTTACAGGGATACCAAAGCATAGATTCTTTAACAACCTTATATAGAGTTTCAAGAAAATGTGCTCCACCACTTTAAAATCAAATTAGATTTTTTCAAATGAAACAAACAAACAAATAACAAGCAGAAAAAGCACCCAATAAAAATCCATATCCAGTACTTCACCGGCACTGCTCACATCAGAGTTTTTTGGTTGCCATGATTTTTTTAGACCTGACTTACACAAGTCATCCAAAATACATTGCTTTCTCCTTCTTCAGAGGGTAAGAAAAACATTAATGCATCTCCTACTACTTGGGAACCATTCCTTCTGTTGAACTTGCATGGCTAAGACTGCAAGACTTTCTGAGTGGGTATCTAATGTAACCTTTTAAGGTAAATGTTTAGACTGTATTGTCAAGCAGCAGTTTGAACAAAACTGTATTTTAAAATTTACTTTGAACACGAGGTCTGAGATCAGGGAAGCTTGACATACACTGAGGTTCTCAGACATAGATCTGGTGACTGGTTTATGGTGTAAGCACACTGAACTCTTAAATGCAAATAGGGATGGAAAGCTGTTTAAAATCTGTTTTTGTAACTTTCAGCCTAACTGATTATGCCCCAAACATAGTGTAAGTATATCTGTCTTTTGAATCATTCAAACTTCAAAATACCTGGATAAAGGGAGCAACAACTGACCCTCAGCAATATAATTGCACATCTCTGGGGGAATTCCTTTGCATCAGAAAAAGAAATCAGTTTCCTTCAAATCATTCTGAAGTGCAATAGAAACATCACAGTAAATGGCTCATATGTGAAATATATTAGACACAAGCAAGAAGCTTCATTTCCTAATGTTTCACAGAAGGAAAGAAAGTAAACAGAAATTATCTTTGATGACATAATCAATGGGTGAAGGAAAATATAATAATTGTGGCTCTTTCCCTTTTTCTACTTGATATTTATGCACCCCTTAATTACATTCTCATTTTTTAATTTCTGTTGCTTTTTGTGAGAAATTCCTCAAAGTGCTACTTTGACTGGCAAATTTCAAATGCTAAAAAAAGCAAGTGGTAAAAATAGAGAATCATTGTCAAGCACTGTCCAAAAGGCTTACTCATTATTTGCTTGGAAGGACATCTTATTTTAAAATTTCATTTGATCCCCCTTTTTTTTTTTAAATTTCAAAGTAAAAAGAAAAGAACTGCTACTAGCAGTTGCTAACTCTCTATAACTCTTTGTGCCTAACTCTTTCTTTTCTGTTTAAGTTAGTATTCTGTTTAAACCCTTTGTTTTCATATAGCCTACACATGTTAAAATTGCATAATCCACTCAAAGATCTAAATATATACTTGGTACCCTGTAGGTGTTTCTGTATGCAACTGTATAAAGAGTAGGTATGCAGACATGTAGGAAGCTCAAAAATTCCATGCAAAAAAACCTAGATGAAGATTAGCAGGACATATTCCACCTTTGAAATTGCAAAGGAAATAAGCCACAACATTAACCATGAGCATGGTTCACAGCTGCATCATGGGAGTTTCACACTTGACATTAGGAATCATTTCTTTACTGAGAAGGTGGTGAAACACCGGAACAGGCTTCCTAGAGAGATGGTCGATGCCCCAAGCCTGTCAATGTTTAAGAGGCATTTGGACAATGCCCTTAATAACACACTTTAACTTTTGGTCAGCCCTGAAGTGGTCAAGCAGTTGGACTAGATGATTTTTGTAGGTCTCTTCTAACTGAAATTATTCTAGTCTAGTCTAGTCTAGTCTAGTCTATTGTTTTATTCAGAGCTGCATTAACCGACCACTGAGTTATTCCTATTCCCAACTGCCATTATGCCACCACGAAACTTCCCATATGAACGTACTAGCTTAATTCAGAGACAACTTCATGTGGTTCAAAGCTCAGTTAATATTTTCTGAACTTCTCAGCCCAGGCTGAAGAGGGAAATGAGTAGCTGCACAGCTTGCATATGTTCACTTATCACGTGAGAGGAATACCTGTGTAGGGACAGTTGCATACCCACTGCTCCCCCTTCACAAATAAAGACCTTTTCCAAAGAATGCAAATCAATGTTGTTCATACTTTTCTCATTCACCTTTTTGGCCTTATCACATTAAAATCTTATTTTCTCTGGAGATCAAATGCAGTCTGAAATTCCCTGGATAAGATCTCTTTCTTCCCTTAGTGGCTCAGACACTTTCACATTTCAGAAAAAGACCAACCTTATAGCTGCTGGCAGCAAACTCAAAGGTTTTAGGCAGAAGATCAGGGCCTGAGTAGTCTTGTGATTCAGCTGTTATGTAGAAGATTTAGTTAATTTCTAGCTGCAGAAACAAATACAGCTGCATCAGTGTTTCAGGGGCTGGATTCCTCCCCCAGATTTGTGACTAGGCTTCCTATATTGGGTGAAGAGATGTGCAACACAGAGCAGGATCTGACCAGGTGCCATTTAAAACAGCTAATATAAAACCAGTAAGCACAAGGGCATGTTTTTGCCATCTCAAGGGCCATAATATTGGTCTCTGTTTATCTGGAGTCTCTGAGTGGACATTGTCTCCTTAGGGTAGTTGCCCACACTCAGTCATGTAGATACTTCAGCAGTATACAGTGCTTGCTTTCATGAGAAAAAGTAGAAAGGGGAAGGGATAGTTTATATGCAAGGACCTAGCAGTTGGAATTCCCTTCTGCAGTGATTTAAAGTGATTTATTGCTGTTGCTGGAGGCAGAGTGCTATGAGAGGTTGAAGGCTACCCTGAATTTTGCCCATCCCTTTGTGAAAGTTGTGCTACTGAAAAGGACCCAGGATGCCAGAAACCAGATTGCTCAAGCTGGACCTTGGCCATTTTGCCTCCAGTACTTAATGCAGACAGGGACCGCCCTGGCTTGCCCTTGCTGCGGCAAGATTGTGTCTAGGTTTTAGTTTAAGGATGTACATGTGAATTAGGCAAAAAGGTGCTCAGACTAGGGTAAACAGAGAAGGAAATAACCAAAGGCAGGACTAGAAGTGTCTACGGAAATTCAAAGAAAAGAAAAAAAAAAAAAAACAACTTTTGAAGAAAGGGAAAACCGAGCATTGGATTTTGAATCTAAGGTTTGCATTGTTTTGGTACCTAAACCAGACATATTTATATGTTTTCGGTTTAGTAAATACTTTTCTTTGACCTAAAAGAATTGAACACCTTATTTCTGCTTCAATTTAGTTGTGTATGCTTAATTCCTTTTAGGTTCTTTGAAAATTTTACTGAAAGTTTCAAAAGTCTTTATCCAATAGTAGATTTATATCACAACTGTAACCCTCAAATCCAGACTGTAATAGAGGCATGAATCGGGAATAGTCTAATTTAAATAAAAGCAATTCAAAGAAGAGCTACTTCTTCTCTCTCCCTAACCCCATCTTCTCCATGCTTGGTGAGTACAGTGCAGAAATGGTAGCAATTACCAATTTTGCAATGCACGCAGTATGAATTTCCTTTTCCCTGAGAGTCAAGCATTCCTTGGTGGTCTGCTAGCAGCAGAAACAGGGAATGCTTCGATAGACTTATCTCCTTGGTCAGCTGGAAATACTATGCAACCAGTGGCTGCTATGTAACTGATAGGAATGTGCTGTTGGCACAACAGCAGCTGGCGATTTCATCAGTCAAAATTGGCAGTGTCATTTAATTTAAGGTCACTTGGAATGGATTACTATCTAAATATTGTACTTTTTTATGCTAAGCTCACCACTAAGTTCTGAAACGTGGAGAAAATGTGGAGAACTGGAAAAATATGATGAGGATGAATGCATAGAATTTCAGAGAACTTTTAATTGCTATAGCTGAAATATCGGTGAAATGTCTTTTTATTGTTGAAGACTTAAAAATTTATAAAGAAATAAAATGTATCACATCTATCTCCTTAATTCTCTTGGTCTTGATATAATTATTCACTAAGAGAAGTGAATTCTGAATTTTTAATATGACAATATATAATATAAAATTTCTACCCTTGTCAAATCAGCAGAGAAAAGAACAAGAGGTCTATCCTGGTTACTGAAAATTAAAAATGTACATCAGATGACAGCCACAGTCATCTGGGAAAATTCACTCAGAACAGAGAGTCAGCATAGTGCCTTTGTACACATTATGCCACACTTAAGTCTGGAAAAGTTCCAGTGAGTTCAGTAAGAGCAGGTCAGGTGCAAAATTTTGCATTAAAATGACCTTCTTTTATACCTTCCTGAAAGCCACCATATTCTTAAAGTCTGATGTGATTTCTAACACAAGCAGCAGAATTTAAGATCCAGACTTTAAAAGAATAAGCAGTAGAAGAGGTTCTTATTCAGTCTCCTTGCTTTGATACTTTCATGAGAGCTGCAAGAAGCCTGCTGCTAATAAAAAGACATTTTGAGTTACCATTGAGAACTCAGTTTCATCTGCCATCTGAATTCAAATGAGATAGCTGAAATGCTAAATGCAAATGCTGTCCACTAGCTAAAACCAGACTTCTTTCACCTGATTTCAGCTCCAACCTCTACTACCTCTACTGTTTCCACTTGGGCTTAGTTTGGTAATAAGAGGCATTCAGGTTGGAGGGCTTACAGCCCGTGCAGGGGTTAGCAACTCAAGATTGCTTAATCCTGTTCTAAATGCATGTGGGTATCTCTCTGCTGTATAAAATGACTTTCAGTGGAAGCCTTTCACTAAATTTATTCACTAAATCTGGGATTAGCAACATCTTTAGAAGCTACATTTTCAAGACGCAGCATCAGTTCACATGTGCAGAATAGCTTACACCTCTGTCTACACAATCATTTTTTTAAAAAGGAGTTATGCCCTGAATTATCATGCTATGTATTATTTCTACAAAGCTACTTGTGTGGTTTGGGAAAAATTGGGCTCTCAGATAATTTTTAGTTCTGGAGTGAAAGGATACTTCTCAAAAATCAACTTCAGTGTTAAATATCCCTTTCTACAATCTTTTAATTTGGAGACAATACCAATTGGTCAGAAAATTATCAGTTTCCTATTATAAATGCATTACTTTAATGTTCTTTGTGCTCCTGGGCTCTGGTTTTAATTTCATGTGAGAACACTACATTTTCAAATTTATATAGAAATAACATATGGTATTTTGTTGCTATGGTGATATAGATCCCTATTTCTTCATTTATGAATAATAATAAAAATCTAATTGAATCAAGTTACATTTTCATTCCACCATTTCCTGAAGCTAGCCTTTCCTGAAGAATTTGTATACACTCCATTTAAACTACTTTATTGCCCTCCCTAACAGGATTTTATCTTCTACTTGGGTTTCTTTGTTAAAGCTCTAAGCATTGATTTTAGCTTATGCTGCCCCACTGGCAAACATTAATGCATAACTGTAAAATTAGTCTTTTTTTATTAGGACAGTCAAGTAGTGGAATATGTTGCCCAGACAGGTTGTGTGGTCTCCACCTTTGGAGTTTATCCCAGCTGACCCTGCTTGGAGCGGCAGGCTGGACTAGAAACTGGTATTGTTCTGTGATTCTTTTATTTGGGTACATCTTGTTTGTGGATCCCAATAGCCCAGTTTATGTCAGCTGCTGCAGCTTGAAAATGTAAAATGAGAGAACGTGAAGAATTTTTCCAAAGTCTCCTCTATCTGGTTTAGGAATAAAGCTGGTGCTGCTGAGAAAGTCTGTTCTCAAAGGCTTCGTCCCAGTACCTCATTTTACCCTAATGTTGTTATTAGCTTTAAGTTTATCTCCTGTATCATTTGAGGTGACACCTTGCACTGAATGACATTTTCCTTGGATCATTCAAGGAAATCCTTAGACCAGAAAGACATCTTATTTTGCTTGTTATTAGCCTGTTGTTACTTCGGACTCCAATTAGCAATTGGGTGTTGTAGACTGATAATGCCATATGATGTTATCCCTTCCTTATTAAAGGAATGAAGCTCTAGGGTTTAGAGTGTCTGAAAGACTATCTAGGAGCACTCTCTCAGGCAGAAAGACACAGTGAAATCAGCCCTTTGGCTTCCCAGAGTACGAGCTGAGCGCTGCAAATTTTATCTGTGGAGGAGTGGGCACTTCCATAGACTATTTAGCAACCAAGGTTTTCTATTTTTATATTTTTATGTATGATTTTTACATATGATGTTTATATATATAAAATCATATTAAAAATGTATATAAAATAGAAAAACCTCCATTGTTTTTCTCATATAAATATATGCTGGAGATTAAAGACCTCGCAAGATTTTTCATAAAGGCACTGTGGTGTAAATTATTATGAAGTAGTGAAACTCCCATTGTGCCTTAAATTCAATCATAATAAATATAATTTACATTCCTAAATGCCCACTTCAGGTCAATTAACAATAAAAAGAAATTTCCCTAAATTGTATTCTATTTTCCAGGATGGATATTCCAGATTAAAAAATTACTATTCTTGATGATCTTTCTTGCTGTTTCACTGTAATACGTACATACATAAAAATATAGATATATCATATGTAAAAATAATGTTTGTAGGCATGTGTGTATAAGTGTGTAAATATATATATACGTGTATACACACAACCATACAGAGAGCAAACTTAAGGGCCTTTTTTGTACTATTTTCTGTATTTCCAGGATTCCAGGCAATTACTGGAGACTTTCAAATTAGAATGATGTGTTAAAGGGGAGTTTGCCTTTATTATTCTGATCTGTCATTTCTTTTATGTAACAAGCCAGCTGTTATTTGAACAGCATCATTCATTTCCTCAATGGAATGATGACACTACAATCAGCCTTCATTATCTTCCCATGCTCTTATATGAGAACTAAGTGCAGAGGAAATACTTTGTAATTACTCTAGGCAGATTTCCCACATGTTAGAGATGCCATAGATGGGATTAATGAATATCACTTGAAAAGGTTGAAGTAGACAAAAACAAAATTAGGCTTCAGTAATCGCAACATGCAGATGGGTTGAAATGCTAGTGGGAAAAAATCCCATCAGCAATTAAACTTGCTTCTTGGAACAGCAGATGTGCATAGTCTTTTACTGAATACTGAGTACACTTGAAAGGAATTTGTAGAGGAAGAATACTGAAATATATACAGCTCTGCTCAGGCAGGGCTGGGACGAGTGTGACTGCGTTGTGCTTATTTTACTTAGCAGGACCCCCCGTCTCTGCTCAAAAGAATCCCAAATTTCTGCTAGCCAATGACTGCTCCTCTTACCACTTCTGCTGCTTTCTGCCATGAGAAGCTCTTCCGCCATCAGAGACCTGTTAAAGACTTGATCTAGGACAGCAACCACATGCTACAGGTTGATCTTTTAATCTCTGAAGGGCACCATTAGTTCTCCAAAGGAGACGTTTCTCAAGCCCTCTTTTGCAGCTGGCAATAGCACAAGACTGTCTCTGCTAGCTTCCTCTCCAGATAATCTTCAAGCATCTTACTGGCAAGAAAAACTGTACAACTGAAAACCACTAACAAAACCAATTTAGCCACCTAGAGGACTTGCTATGAGTCACCAAGCAAAGTGCTGTGACCTAGAGAGGCAAATGCATCAGTGAACAACACGAGTACTAAATCTGTTGTTTCAGTTTGTATTGCTGGGCTTTCAAACAACAGGCTCTAGGCCAAATCTGGCTTGCAAGGTCCAAACAAAAGGTTCACAGTCACCACTGAAGGTTACCTCTCGATACGACACCTGGGGAAAGTGGGAAGGGTAAATGTGCAAGGAGGCAAGTTCACAGGGGTTCCACTTGTGCTGATTTTTCATTGATGGCTTTTATTCTCATCTATTCTGTAGGTCATCATGTAGAGCAACATCAGAGCATTTTGGAATAAGTGTTCTCACTCCTTAAGTACTGAAAAGTGGACTCAGGTCCCTTTTGGTTGTAGCAGGTGACATGGATTTGACTATTACAGAGAAATTGTTGTCTTCCACCTTGCACAACAGAAGTGTCATGATCTGACCCAGTGGTTAAAAATACAATTTTTACTGTCCAAAGCAGCTTCTTTTCTTGTCTAAGGGCAAACTTAAGTTCCCTTCTCCCTCTCCTCTGCTGGGAAAAGATTGGATTCCTGTCCCTCTCCGCTTGCCTGCCAGGCTGCATGGCAGATGAGTAACCCTTCGCACTTCTCTTCCTGGTTTCTGCTGTTCTCCAGCCACAGCTAGACCTCAGGCTGGATCCAGAATCTAGCACTGTGGGCACGACAGGCAGAGATGTATACAGTCATAGATACGTACAGAGAGAGGTGCAGCATTATCAAATAGCCAGTTAGACTAAATCTCACCTGTGATTTGATCCCAGTCTCTGCAATAACTTCAGCTCACATCTTACACCTTACACAGTTACCAATGAACAGAATCTTTTGGCATAGCTTAGTTACAGTCCAGAAGCACTGATTTGTCCACATACAAAGCCAATTGTGTTCTTGATCACAGTTATAACATATAAAATACTATGCTTGCCACTAAAAGATCTGCATCCATCTATCTATCTGTCTATCTATCTATCTATCTATCTATCTATCTATCTATCTATATTATTTCCTCTTTGAAGGATGTGGAAAAGCATATTGTATCCCAGTTACTGTTTGTTACACTTGAAATCTTGCTAGGGACAAAAGAGAACACTTCATATATATATATATATATATATATATATATATATATATATGCGGCAAAGAATTTATTGTTAATCAAAATCACAACAATCTAACCAAAATACAGCAAACAGTTACTCTTAGTCAATTCCAACACTATTAACTCTCATAGTCCAAGGTAATATGGAAACATCTCCTCAATAATACTATTAAAATTGTTAAAAAAAGAAAACTTACTAACATCTACCCCTTTTTCTGGCAGATATGCTCACCCTTCCANAAAAGATTGGATTCCTGTCCCTCTCCGCTTGCCTGCCAGGCTGCATGGCAGATGAGTAACCCTTCGCACTTCTCTTCCTGGTTTCTGCTGTTCTCCAGCCACAGCTAGACCTCAGGCTGGATCCAGAATCTAGCACTGTGGGCACGACAGGCAGAGATGTATACAGTCATAGATACGTACAGAGAGAGGTGCAGCATTATCAAATAGCCAGTTAGACTAAATCTCACCTGTGATTTGATCCCAGTCTCTGCAATAACTTCAGCTCACATCTTACACCTTACACAGTTACCAATGAAGAGAAATCTTTTGGCATAGCTTAGTTACAGTCCAGAAGCACTGATTTGTCCACATACAAAGCCAATTGTGTTCTTGATCACAGTTATAACATATAAAATACTATGCTTGCCACTAAAAGATCTGCATCCATCTATCTATCTGTCTATCTATCTATCTATCTATCTATCTATCTATCTATCTATCTATATTATTTCCTCTTTGAAGGATGTGGAAAAGCATATTGTATCCCAGTTACTGTTTGTTACACTTGAAATCTTGCTAGGGACAAAAGGGNTATGCTCACCCTTCCAGTGTCCCTATGGGACCTACAGCCAATAGCTCCAGTCTTCTTCAAGCAGAGAGGTGCGCATGGAAGGGGAAAGGTCCATGATGAGTCCTGGGCATCCTGCAGTCTTCAGGAGGAGAATGACATGGTGGTAGGAGTACCTTCCTCCTTGATCTTGAGGTCCACCTGGGGCTATTTTTACACGTTTTCTTAACGAGACTGGCTTCTGCTCAGTGACCATCACTCAAAAGCCTTCTCCAGCTCCTGTGAACATAAAGGGCTGTTGTATGTCACACTGACTGCCTAGGTCTGTTGGACCTTTACCACACAGTATCCCTAGAAGCTGCAACAGGTGAGGTGGTAGTCCCTTGACTACTGCTAAAACTAACTGAGGCCCAGAGAAGTCCTGAGTCCCTCTACTGTCAGGTCCATCCCAAGCCTGGGGTCTCGTGTGACTAATGGCAATAATTGTATTTTCTGATGCACACTACCGCCATGTGATTACTCGTGGTGAGCAGAAGCTGTTCACCAGTGACTATTCGGCATGTGAATATCTATGTGGGAGTGATGTAAATGTTATCTCTGCCACCCTAATAAAATCATCTTCGGGTTTTGTTTCCTTTTGCTTTGTGCAGCACCCTTCTGCCTGTTCTGCCTGTACGGTCAAGTCTCTTTTCATGTGAATGCAAACAGACCATTCCTAAATATACCATATGCTACCCCTTTGTCAAAAATATTTAGGAATCACAACTTCTGTGAGCATGCAGTAGCCTGATTTGGATTGAGGCAGTTCATACAATAAAAAATGTGCCAGTTGACGTCAGGGATTTATAGAATTTTCCATAGGAGGGAAAAAATAATCCAGTATATCCTCTATCAATTTTCTATTTATTAATCGATTTGTATTTTGGTCAGTATATATTAAATAATTATGGCAATGTCCTTTTTGGAACTCTCATTCATTTCAGAATCTCACTTTTATTTTTGGCTAATGGTTGATGAATTAAACCACAAGATTCAGAAATACATTCTTAGCTCTAATGACAATATCGCCACAAGAAGCTGATCTCCAGTCCCTGGAGAGGTCTTAACAAGGTAGCAGTTGGATTCCTGTGAGTGGAGCCTTTCGAACATCTGCCACGCACACCTTATTTTGTCTACAGCCTCACACACAGCTTCCCATCTCTGCACAAGTCTTTCAAGCATAGATAAAGAATTCATTGCAGAGATCAGCAGATGGTTTTCATTGTTATTATTCCTATTGGCACCAAAAACGCTTAAATCAATGAGCAGGCTTTGGAACAGTATTTCCTCCTCTATTTCTCATTTTGTTTTGACAGTCATTTGAGCATCTCCAGATTCCCAGATTAGACTCAGTATGTGGTTTATCTATTTCATCAATACTTTCACAAAGAAAAGCTTATCTTCTGCTTCAGCCAGTCCCCCTCAGTCATTTCTGAAAGCCTAGCGGTTGTGATATTAAGTGTGCCTCTCACACCCTCTTGTTATCATCTCAGATTGTTGTCTGCATTTAGTGTCAGATAATAATAATAAAAAACCCCAGAAAAGTAGTAGATATGGGGTTGCTAGCGTCAGTTAGCAATCAGTATGCCTCATGCTTCTTATTAGAAGACTTTTCTCAGCTGCTTACAAGCCTTCCGTGATTTAAGTGTTTTCAACTCAAATTTTCCATGCTGAATGCCTGGTTCTGCCCAATAGATTTGTTTATTTTTAAATCAAATTGTAAATGGTTTGGTAACAGTAGTGGAATGGAAAAATACATTTGTTTTGCTCATGTTAAAAGATTCAGCCTTTTTTTTTTTTAGAAGACTGATCACGTACATATGCATTTGTGTGTTTTGGCAGGCATGGGCCTTTTCTCTCTCTGGAAAAAGCTGCTCAGCTTTGGCCTTTGAAAAACCACGGTTAGTTTATGTCCTACAGATATCCCCTTGCTACAGCTTTCCAGGATAAAGTCTCCCAAAATCCCAGATATGGCAGGTCTAGCATGTGGTTGAATGAAACTATGCTTAAAATTGTAGTTGTGACCTATTCGGATTGTGCCAAGTCCAGGTTTCAGATCTTAAGGGTCTTTTCTCTCTTTGTGTGCTTGGTAGCAACTTTCTTACTGGTCCCAAGAAACTTGGAGGAAGACTAATTTATTCATATACCAAAGGGTTAAAATAGCATGGGAAAGTAGGGGTGACCACAAGACAGCACATGGGAACACGGCCTGGGGCATGAGATGAGATGTGGGGTTGTAAATGACGGAAGCTTGTATTTCAGGCTGTGGGGAAAGTAGGACCAAAGTGGGGAGACGAATAGTGTGTTTGCCAGGGCAAGAGATTGGGGGTGAAAATGGAGGAAGAAATAAGAAGGAAATTAAAGTCTACTATATAAATATGGAAAAAAGGAACTGGAAGCAGATTGGGCATCTGGGTGAGAAGAGTCAAGCTGGGAATCAGTGTGCCAAAGGACAAAATGTAACAGGACAGGCAGACACGACCTGACGCTGAGCCAAGGGTTGAGGTGCAGAGAACAGGGATGTGGGTGTAGCAGATCCATGGGTGAGGAACCAGATGAAAACAAAATCTGGCAAAAGATCTGGGCACTCAAGATTCAGTATTTCTAAAAGGGAAGTGGTCAGAAAGTTACAGCATGGCTGTGGACTCAGGAGGTGGCCCTGGCTGTTTAAAAGAGTTGTTCAGACCAGGAGGCTCTCGCTTTTATTCAAAATTGGAGAAATGGGACTGACTGCATGGGACTACTCTGGGGCTGCAGTGACCAAGTAGGGAACAGACTGCAATGAGGACACTCTCTTGCAACGGGCCAGATAAAATTAAGTTTGAAGGGAATGGGCAGAACAGCCTGTATGCAAGCAGAAAACTCCTGCCAGAACCTGAATTTGATACAAGGGTTGATCTCAACTGCATATTCCATGGCCAAGTGTATGTTCCACACCTGAATCAATGTAAATGTGCAAGCACAAATCTCTCTCTGAGCAAATTTACCCTGTTTCATTTGCATTTGTCATCAGGAGGAATTAGGCCAGGAAAAGTACTACACTTACAGAATCATGATTCAGTTTCCCAGTGCCTTTGCTAGTTTCGATATTTCTATTTAGCATTGCACAGTGCTTGGTGTAATCCACATTTCTTGAGTTCCACTTATTTTCTTTTCTGTTGTCAAACCTGTGTGAATCGCTGCTATTGCTAAGTGCTTGTTACATCAAATGACAGAGCTGGTAAAGTTCTGGTTGTTACAGTTTACTTTCTTAAAAACCTAGAGACTTCTACACAAAAACCACACCCTGCACGCAAACACATTAAAAGAACGTTTTTCAAGATTGAAAAATCACTGCATGAAAACGCTGTTAAGTACCAGAGCAAAGCCTGCTCATACTGAAGTGGGCAAACAATCTGCTTTTTCTGAAGTGGCTGAGAGATTTTTGCTGAGACATGCCAATATAAATTTGATCTGTGGAAGAAGAGAGCCCCAGCCTAATTAGAAACATTAGCATAGAACAAGCAATAATAATGTTTGTTACCAAGTTTCCCATAGCAAAAAATGTTTTGCAGATTAATTGTGATCTCTTTGCACCTCTGTAGTTCAGTGGTTGATCAGATCTGACATTTAAATAGTGCTATCATTTTTAAATTAAAATACTAGGGAGGAATAAACTAGTGAAGCATTTACTCTTCTGTCTCCCTGTACTCCTTCTACTGTGCGCTCCACAAGCACAAGGTTTTGTACAAGCTCAGTAAACCAGTTGCGATCCAAGCTGTGATAATTTGGTTTTGAATAAGGCGTGTGGTTGTGGTATGGTTTTGGGTTTTTTTGGAAGAGTAATGAAAAGTAGTTGGCAAGATGACAGCAGATGTAAAACCCAGCCTGAAGTTGTCAGCGTGGATGCAGCAGTGCAGCTGCTTCCTGCCTTTGAGAAAGGTCAGGAGAATATGCAGACAGCTCACACAGCATGTAGATGATGCTGAGGATTACGGGCTGCTTAGGCAGGAGTGTAAGTACAACACAAAAGCAAACAGAACATGCAAGCACAAAATTTGTAGAGAAACAGATTTTACCCATGACAAGTGATGTCAGTCATAACAGACAACGTCTGCAGGTCTGACAGGCGGTCACACCTCACTTCTTCCGACAAGTGAAAGGTGCCGGCTCACCTCCGCGGACGCCCCGCAGGGAAGCAGAGGCTAAAGCCCACCGAAATCAATCAAAGCTCGTTTACTTCAACGTGCTTTGAATTGGGTCTTAAGACAACACATCCCTGTGGGTCTCCCTGTTGTGCCAGCCCGCATCGCCGGCAGGCTGGACTGTAAATTCCCTGAGAGGCGTTGCTTATTTGACACGTCTTCGCACAGCACCATGTTTATTTCAGGTCCTCCTTCATCCCTAATTTGTCCTAATTTTAAGCAATTAGGAACAATAATTAGGAATACAGCTCCCCTGTAGTTTCTCAAGGAGACATCCTAAAAGAGATTTAGCCTATTTAAGATCTGAGTCACCTTTGTTACTGCCTGTATTTCTCTCAGGCTATAATGGAAAGCAAGGACAACCTGGCTTCTTGTTTAAGTGCCTTGGTTGGGTCTCTGGAGTCCGGTGGAACAAGGGGCTTGAGAAAGTTTAACAATTCCATGCACATCTCATGCTGAAGCTTGAGAGATTAAGGCAGCAATGAAATTCTCTAGTTATGATCTGGATTAAATAGCTCAAGAAAGGGGAGTGGTGATCTGAAAGCTCATTGACTGCTGAGGGAAGGGATGGATGAAACCAGAGTCCCTGAGTGCTTTGACAGCCACAGACAAAGTACGAAATGATCCCCTTGGGATATATCATCTTTTTTTCATATTAATGAAGGTTTGCCCTCTATAAAGATATTTTTATTTTACATTTTCAGCAAGCATTGCATTATTTTATTGTTCTCTGCTGCTGATGTGGCAATCTCACCCTGTTAGCCCTCTGGTTATATTAGCAATCCTAAAATGCCATTTTTCTCTTGTGAGAAAATTGCCGAGAAGAAAGATCTCCTTTTAACTCTTGCTGAACCAACCAAAATGTGTATTTGTTCTTGTCATTCATGTTAACTTCCTGTATGTTTTGGGTAACTTCGCTTTACAGCCTGGATCAAAGTCATCAGCTCACTTCATGGAGGTAATCAGAAGTCATCCAGTGATACAACAGTACATGCCGCGGTACCGTGAAAAGGGTAACTAGAGCTTTTACAAGGTCAGTATTCCTGTTGATTTTATTTTTTAACCATTTTTTCTGGGTGTGAATTCCATCCCTGGACAGGTAAGATTGATCTGTCTGATTATGAGTATATGCAAACTCAGAGTTTCTCCCCTGCTCCACAATATCTTATTTATTTTCCTTCCTTTTTATTATTACTCTCTCTATTTTTTAATTTCAAATGACTACATTTTTATTTTGCCAGCCTGAGCGCTCTGAAATAATTACTACCTTCTTACACATTTTTTCTCAGGTACTTATTGAACACAATCAAATTACAATATATTTAAATTCATTATGTTAAATTACATTATTTACCTCCCATTTACTCATTTCGTAGAAATTGGAAGTGCTAAACTACTAGCACCACTTTGTAGTCAAAGCAAAGCTATCCACATAGCGATTATTTCCATAAACATGAGCATCTTATTCAAAACAGGAACCAGCATGGTAGTGCATTGCCCTGCTCTGCCCCTGCTCCTCAGCCCGGGAGTCTGCAGGGCTCAGCGTACGGGGAGAGATCAGCAAGGAGGAGGGGTGGAGTGGGTTGTGAGAAAGGCAGAGCAGAGACGCTCATCAAAAAAGCAGGGGAGGCAAGAGAAAGGCAGAAATAACCAAGAGATAAGTAGCGAAGAACAAAGGCAGAAAGGAGAAAATGAAGGAGAATGATAAACAGAGATGGAAGGGAGAAGGGAGAAAGAAAGCAAGATAAGGTGACGGATGTAAGCACCAAGAAGAAAAATAATCAGCATATTCATCCCAATATCCCTTACTTCTTGAATCCTAGGGAGCATTATCTGTCATATGAACATCCTGGAGTCAAATGAATTGTCAAAGGAGTAAGATAGGTTATCAATCAAAACTGCAACACCAGAGTTTCTGAGGCCATGATTTTATGACACAGGAAAACCTGTCTTCAGGTTCCCAGTACCAGATCAAACTGTTGCAGCTGCAAGGACCAAAGTGCTGATCCCAATCAAGCTTGCTCTGCTGGTTCAAATTAGTGCAGAACTTCTGGCATGTTAACTTTGTACTTTTAACAGGCTTTATCATGTGTCATCTGTCCTCCCACAGCTGACATCAAGCCGGCATAACAGCATAAATCTAACATAAAGTTTGTGTTGTGTGCTCTGGCTAATTCAGCGGAAATATGTTCATGTGTTTGTAATCAAATTTATAGTGCTGGTCCAGGAGGGCATAGATTTGGTAGTAAATGGTCTTGATACACTGCAAATGCTGTTATGAGCAGAAGGGAACATACCATATACCCAAAACAAAATATTTACTCTTAGACCAATTGATATTTTAACAGTCAAAATTATTAATCCTGTTCCAAAAATATATACTCGTTGCTTAAATTAATACAGAGATGTTTCATCAGTAAGAGTCTTGAAATTGTTTAGGTCTGCTTGGTGTTATTTCATGTGTTTTGCCAGCAAGATCTACCTGCTTCTCCTCGTTCCCAGGCGAAGTGTGAAAGCTGCACAGCAGCCTCCCCCTGCCCCACCTGACACAAAGGGCTGTTGCTGGTCCCACCGTGGCTACCGAGGTTTGTCAGGCCTTTGCCACGTGCGATATTCCCAGAGATGGAGTGACAACAGGACGGGCATTAGTCGGTTGACCGCTACACAATTATTAATGCAAGCTAAGGTCAGCTCAGGCCAAGGCAAGGCCAAAAACTCCTTAGACCCTGAGCTGTCAGGTCAGCACAAAGCCTGCAGACTTTTACTAATGATGGAAAAAGTCATGTTTACTGGGGTACAGCCTCAGTGTTGTGTGCTCATTTGACACCCCTTGTAAAACTGTATGATGCTCTGTCAATCTGCTTTATATTACCGGCAATTGAAAACATGATAAATAGGAGCTTTCTTTTGCTTTTCAGCTGACAAATCAGCTATGCTATGTACTTGTGAACTGAGCTATCTGGGTTCCGGTGACTAATGTTTAAGATGATGGAGGTCTGAACTTACGTGCTTCTATGTGAGGAAATATCCCTGATGCACCTTCTCTTCTCCGTAAAGCTTTTAGCCTACCCTGCAGAAATCACAAAAGGCATTAGTTCCATCTCAATTATTGCAGTTGGGTTCTGTTAGGATCTAAATTTATTTCACAGCAGCATGAATTTATCTGTTGTTAACACCTGATTGCTGAAAGTACCAGGCTTAGGAAAGCATCGCTGGCAATTTCACTGTGTCCCTTGAATGACGGCTTCTAGTCTCCACAGAAAAATAGCGGATGGGCAAACAAAACCCCATGAGGGAAGTGCTGACAACATCTGCTGTGCTTACCTTTATCTAGCTGCAAATTTTGGCTACAAACTCCCCACACCCCTTTTTTTTTTTTTGCAGGTCTGCCAAGCATGAATAAAGAGCTCATTTCAGAGCTCAGCAGATGGCGTTCCTCATTGTTATTCCTATTGATACCCAGGGATGTCTGCGTCCACGGGCACGAGAATGTTTTTGCCCACTGCTGTTGTAGTTCCACTTTGACTTTAATTTCCAAGTGTCCTTACTGTCAGCATAAGCTGTGATACATCTTAATTAATAATACTTGGCATCCAGTATTGCTCTTGATAGTTTTGAAGCTGTAGTATGTATCTATATATTAACAGATTGCTCATGCTACCCTTTGAGTCTGTCAGTAGACAGCAGAGCATCCAGGCGATCCTTACAACCTAGTAAAGAAGGCTGAATCACAAAAGACAACATACTCATCTCTACATATGAGGAGAAAATTGTTATTAGAACCCTACCTCCTTCAGTGCCCACACTGGAAGGTGATTGTGGTACTGCTAGAAGTATTTTTCAAAAGATGCTGTTATCTCCATTTTAGAGAAAGACAAAGTGGTGGGTTTTTTTCCCTGTGTGATTTGCCCAAGACAATTTAAGCAAATCTGAAAGCCAAGTACATCTTTTAGTTTCCTATGACCTGATCTCTGTCCTCTACTAGCCTTGAAAAAGCAGACTTAATTTTGGAATTTCCTAATTTGTTATTGGCTTGATTTTGCAGTCTTCACTACTGCAGTTGTAGTATTTCTACCCAAGATATCCCGATAGAAACATTCCTTTCTATTCCCAGATAAAAATAAGCCTGGGTATGCCAGGATGCTGCAAAGGTTTATAGATACTCAGAACAAGTATTAAAAGCAATTGTTGCTTCTAGAAAGTGGTGCTGTGATTTCAAATTAATCTTCAGAAAGGGTCTTCAAAAACAGAGGGAGACCACAAAACCTCTCCGAAGGTTTTGCTGCCTTTTTGCCTAGGCTTCAGATGATCTTCAAGAGTGCCAAGTCTATCTAGTTAGCCTTCGATATATAAGAGACTTGCTCACTGGCTTGAGGCAGCAGCACATATCTTCATTTGGGTTATCTATGTGACAGTAAGCATGTGTTTGTAATTCCCACTAGAGTCAGCAGAGATCTAGAACAGGGTTCAGTTGCATAGAAAAGTATAAGTACTGTATGCAAGGCTCCTAAGAGCATCCATACTTTCAACTGTATTACTCTGCTTAAGTTCTCTGTATAACAGAGACAGTAATAGTGTGAAAATCAAGCTGCTGATATTTTTTAAGACCTCCAATAAGTGGCATAGAAAGGAGAGAAATAATCCTCTTGTCTTTTCAGCAGAATATGATGCACTGGAAGTGTCAGGGACACATGTTAATCAAGAATAATAGAAATTACTGAATAGATGTAGTGACCACTTCATCCACTGCATGAGGAAGAGTAAAAAATAGTAACAAATCCAGTACTATGTCATAATGTGTATGTTGTAGTGATGGCACAGAAGGTGATGTTGCACTAAATGGCATAAAATCTTTATGCTGGATTTTCTCTCTATTGCAATCATAATATTCCTTCAGTTAAATTTGTGGGGATTTATGTTTACATGTTGGCTTTACAACTGTGCACTTAGCACTTTGTAAATAATGCAATAAGCCTAAACTTTGAATGTTTGGCCATAGGCACATTTTGCTTCTAGGTATGATGTAACAACAAATGAGATATATTTTAGACCTGGTTTTATTATTATATTTTTGCTGTTAATGAAACTTTAAACTCACTTCACTCTCTGAGGAATAGCTATTATGATAGGGAAAGAGCAATTAGAAAAAAATGGTGATGATATCTTAGATATCTTGCCAAAGAAAATGTTGTCACAGAATTTAGTTGTTTTAAGATTTCATGCATGGAATGTTAACTCTAATAAAAGTAACAGACAGAGTCTGGGTACGCTGCTGTACTTCATTAAAGTGACAAAATTTAATTTTTCTTCTTCAATTCAATTGAATATTTACTTCTTCAAATTTTCAAATTATTTAGAAATAATTTTCCAGCAGGTGTCGATTGCTGAACTCCCTAATAATTTTTCTGTCAGCAGATTTACATTTACATTTTTGTATTCAATGAAAAAAGGGAGTCCTAAGAGTCAGGAATGAAAGAACTAGGTGGCCTGCACTAATTATGTATCAAAAAAGTACCAGAGAAAGAGGAGATAATTATTCCTGGGATTATTTCCTTTAGGAAATGAGATTTTTAAAGTCTAATTGTAGAATCATAGAATCATAGAATCACAGAATGGTTTGGGTTGGAAGGCACCTCAAAGACCATCTAGTTCCAAACCCCCTGCAATGGGCAGGGACACCCTCCACTAGACCAGGTTGCCCAAAGCCCCATCCAACCTGGCCTTGAACCCTTCCAGGGAGGGGGCATCCACAGCTTCTCTGGGCAACCTGTACCAGTGCCTCACCACCCACCCTCACAGTGAAGAATTTCTTTCTAACATCTAATCTAAATCAACCCTCCTTCAGCTTAAACCCATTGCCCACTTGTCCTGTCACTACACGCCCTTGAAAACAGTCCCTCTTCAGCTTTCCTGTAGGCCCCTTCGGATACTGGAAAGCCGCAGTTAGGTCTCCCCAGAGCCTTCTCTTCTCCAGGCTGAACAACCCCAACTCTCTCAGCCCATCCTCACAGGAGAGGTGCTCCAGCCCTCTGCTCAGCTTCGTGGCCCTCCCTGGACTTGCTCCAACATCCCCATGTCTCTCTTGTACTGGTGACCCCAGAGCTGGATGCAGTACTCCAGGTGGGGTCTCACCAGAGCAGAGCAGAGGGGCAGAATCACCTCCCTCGACCTGCTGGTCACTCTGTCATCCTAACTCAGGCAAATGAACTTCAATACTCCTCATTATTATATTTTTTTATTGAGAACATGATAACTTCTTGTTTTTAACGATGATGATTTTAATAATTTAAGAACTGTGGAGATAGTAAATATATATTCAGAAATATATATTTTTTTTCTTTCAGTTTCCTTCTCTGCCTTCATTCAGATGTTACACAGTTTTGTATCCAGCCATATGCAGTTGTGAAAGGGATTTTGATTATCACATATGGTCTACATAATGTGGCATCGTTGACTGAATCGAATGCAGTGGCAATGGTGGTCTTCAGGAATTGACTTTGCTAATCCATTATTTATAATCGAATGACTGCACATGGGGCTAAAGCATCTAAGTCCTAGAGTTCATTTCTACTCTCTAATGCTACATTTTTAGGAATAGACTAAAAAGCTAAGAGCTCAGCCCTTTATCTCATCCCTTTACTTACTGAAGAAGCAACAATTATTCCCTCCTTTCATCCAAATCATCCTGGCAGGTAAGTGAAGAATTATTTTCAAATCTTTGCATTTGGAAATGACAGCCACATTTCAACACCATTATCAGCCTTCAAGCTGTGTTTTTCTGCCTACCCAAATCTTTGTTCTAGGTTCTGTCACATTTTCAGCAATTCAGAGTGCTCATTTTGAAAGATGCCAGACTGGGCACAGGCAGTTATAATTTGTGATACTTGATAGGATGAAGGCAAAAGAATTTTGTGTTAACACTTTTTTCAATTCAAAATTAGAACAGACAAATAGAAGCCAAGTCTTAGCAAACCAAGACCAGACTGAAATATCTCACTGTTACATATGTGTTTATGCATACATATGTATGTATGCATGTATGTTTTGTATGCATTTCATTGCAGAATGTGATTGCTAGTCTTAAGACTATGTTACTTTTCAAAACTTCTGAAGATGTTTAATTTACATACTTGGGAATGTTTTGGTATTTAAACCCAGTACTTGCATTGCGTGCAACAGAGCTCCCTACAGGCTCTGAATTACTGGGTGTTAAATGGAACAATCCTTCAGTCCCTCCTGCATGCAGAGAGTCATTTGTGAGCAAGGAATTAAAAGTCTGGTTTCTAATATAACAGCTGGCAAATCAACATTGTGTTTCATTCATTCAATTAAACTACACAGTACGATTTTGGATCTGGTCCAAGTCCTGTCCTGGAACAATATGAGCCTTTCGCTGAGAGTTTGATGTAGTCCTCAGTGACTTGCAGCTATCAAATAAACTGCAGCTACCACAGCCCTGGAAGATTTATGACCTTCGCTCTAAACTTGACTACAGCTGTTAAGTCCAGAGTTGTGGAGAACTGAGCCTGTGACACTCATTGAGTAGATGGGCTGTATTTGTCAAGCTGACTAATCTCACATAGGATTGATGTGAATCATTCTTCAAAGTACTGTTAGAAAGGTGCTGGATGTCAGACTTGTTTCAAGTCTGTCATCACTGGGAGTAACTGCTCCAGTGACAGGCACATAGAAGCAAAATGCTCAGAAATACCGTATGAAATATTGGCAAGTACAAGAACAACAACATTTGTTTTTTCTTTCCCCACACAAACTGAAATGATACATATCAGGATGCCATGGCAGGTCTCTTTCCTTCACTTGTGGGTCAATAGATGAATTTGTGTAAAACGATTGTATCTCTTTCTGTTCTAGTTGGTCTCTCTGACTTTGCCCAAGGTCAGCTTCCCTGTATGGACTCCATATTAATCGCTTTGAGGAATTACTTTCCATATATTCACCTAAAAAATCCCCACCCCAGAACCTCTAGCATCATTGTTGCACAACATTTTTTCTAGATGCCACTTTTTTTTTATATTGCTTGCCTCATTTCTTTTTTGAGCTGCATTGAGACAATTCAAAAGCAAGAGTCTAAACCAATTACGTGCATATGCAGTTTTCTTTTCCCAACATGGTTTTAAAAGTGTATCAAGATAAGATCTAGAAACTGTATCGAAAAATAATTTCACTTTTTTTTTTTTTTTCCAAATCCCTGATAGGTTTCAAATATAAACTCATCTCTGAAAAAAAATTGTTTTTCAATTACAGGTGAATTTTTTCTTTACATACTGGAGAGTTAGAAAAGACAGATGCCTTCAATGTTAGTACTACTGCTAATGTTTTCGGTTACTGAGATAAAAAAATCAAACATATAATCAAACATGTATTACTAAAAACACAGCTGGAAAATTTAGATAGAATGCATTAGTCTATGCTATGTAGAAGTCCATCTCTGGGCCATGACTACGTTTAAATTATGCTATCGGAATCTATGCTTTTTGATTCTCTTACTTTGTCAGACTGCATGTAGACATTGTGGTTTCCACAAGAATATTGAAGGACAAATAAGGATGTTACCATTCCTATCAGCCCAACTTCTTGGTGCATTCATCTTATGTCATCTACTCTTTCAGTTTCATAAACTTGTTTTTCACACAGCATTCCTTCTGGAGAAAGAAGATACAGCCAGGATGTAATGGAATATGATGAGAGCTTTCCTTCCAATAATAAGCAAAAAATTATTTTCTTTTGTGATTTTGCATGGTAGTGTACTGGCTATCTGCAAAAAGTATGACTTTGCTACTCTCTGTTTTATCTCACATTATATCTGTATTTCTTCACTGACAGTAAGAACCTGGAAACAGAGTCAGCTTTAACAAGAAAAGAGTTGCTAGTAATTTTTAAAATACACTGGGAAACATGTTAATTTAAAAGTAATGATTAAGACATTTATTTTAATGAAAGGAGGAAGTTGTCAGACCTGCCTAATTTAACTTTGGTTTATCTATTTTTGCGGTATTGTATAACAGAAGTGTAGCGCAGCTCTGCACAATGATCTCCAACTGCCTTTAATTTTCAAAACAATAAGGAATTGGACTTCTTTAGACTAATCGAATTTGATTGTGTAGTAAACTCCAGAGTTAAAGTAGATTTGCTTTGTTGTTATCCCTTTAACACGTGGAAGTTCTTTCAGTGGCTTTTTGATACATACAGAAGCCTGGCTCCCTTTCAAAGTCATTTGTATTGATATGAGTCATTGGAAACATTAAGGCAAAAATTTGGGAATAGAGAGAAAGATTGGGGAGGTTTTTGGAAAATCTTTGGGAGAGAAAGACATGGGAAATTTATTCCTGATTTGGTGAAAAGTGAACCAACACTTCCCACAGACAGGAGAGACGTTGCCTTCACAGCAGATACAGGACAAGGCATAGGACAACAAACCCCCCTCCTGGTAAATTGCTTTCATGGGAAAAAAGACTGAGGAAGAGAAGTGCCTCTGATCACAACTTTGTTTATTCACTGTGGGTTTTTTTGACAGGAGTTAAAGGCTTTTCCATCATCTGAATGCATGTGAAGGGAAGCAAGTGGAGGAAGGCTGGTGACACTAGCAAAATGAGAACAACTTGCGTTTTGGTGGTCAGAAAGCAGTGAAGAAAACAGGAACAGAAAACCCTGTACTTGTTCACTCTCTGTTCCTAGAATTTGGTACCATCATCTTTTCTACTCTTCTCCCCTTGGGTTGATTATATGAACTGTATAGCATTGATAGGAGGAATAGTTATTTGACACTTGACTGAAATGGAATCACACGGAAAATAGGAAGCCGGGTTAGTGAGGTCTAGGACTTGAGAAGTTGGGAGTGTGGTTCCTCTAGCATAGGGAAGTGCATCCTTTTTGTCCTTGTTAATCCCTGCAGGAATCCTCACTTAGTACTGGGAATAATTTTGAGTTAACAAGAAAAAAAATAGGTGATGCCTTCCCCCATACCCTTTACACCCATTTGATATTCTAATCCTAACACTTCATCCCAGAGTGAAGTGTGCCCATAACAGACAGCAGCTGAGATGGAAACTGACGTCTGGGACCTACAGGTCACTTTTACTGGAGAAATTTAGGAATATTCGTCTTCCTCTGTGTGTTTTCAAAGAAAGACATTCTCTCAACATGAGCAAGAAAGTTCAAACCCGCTAGCTAGATTCAACCTAAAATGCCACTGTGTGAGTCTATCTGCTTAGCTCAGGCACTTGTGGTGAAATTTTAGGTGATTAATGAAGTAAGTGCCCATGTTGCCTCTACAGTCTTGTCAATGGAGGGAAGTTACATGGGAAATCCTGTCTGCCACATGTAACCAATAGTCCAGGTGTCTAAACTCGGGAACAAAAGGCCTCCAGTGAGGCTTTCAAAGACATCTCCTGTTCCCTGTTGCCAAAGTAGAGAACTTACTGTAGAAGTACTATTCCTAAAACTTAGAAACATGTGAGGCATGGTATCTGTCTGCCTGATGCCAGCATGCCACCCATTTCATGTAGCCCAGGGCTAAACAAGGAGCTTCCTTCCCCATCCTCCAGTTCCTCTCATCCCTCCAGCATCCCTCTTCATCTCTCTGCACCCAGTCTCTGTCCTGCTGTTTTCTTCTCTTTTGAGTTGCTTGCTCTGGTTCTCATCAGCATTGTCTCCCTACTGACCCTATGTTCTTTCTACTTCTGCTGATCCCCACCTCTGCTGATCCCCATTTCTGCTGATGTCAAACTAGACTCAAGCATTAAAGCTGCTCTCATCTTTACCACTTCATACTATGTTTGTGCAGAACTACCAGCAGACAGTTTTCTTCATACATCTTCAAAGGCCCGAAGGCCATCGATCTCCAATGGATGATATTCTTTTAATGGAAGCAGCAACAAATCTAAGGGTGTTTTCTGGACACAGTATGCAGAAAAGTTAATGGTTGCTTTTTGTTTCCAATAGTATCCTGTCCTTTTCTTAGAAGCAAAAGAGTATTTTAGAACAGGGTTATAGCTGTCCATGTGGCATATGGCATAGGCTTGTATCTGCAGGCTGTCGCCGGGTGCCCCTCTACAGGACTGAGCTACATGCAGTCAGTCCAAGCACCTAATGGAACAAGTATTGTAATTAATACTTGTTACCTCATTATGGACAGTGCAGCCCTAGTGGGAAACATAGATACGTGAGAGCAAGTGCAGAAAATCAAGTCTCCTAGGTTTGATTCATGTTTAAATACCGCAAAACGTTTCCTCCTGGTATGGCAATGCAAACAGCAGGAAGGCAGAGTAACAGTCTGCCAGGGTGGTCCGGAGAAGACTCTCAGACCTGGTCGATCCCAGTGTATAGTGCATACTGAAAATATTTCTTTGCTTACCTATTATTTGCAGAATTTTACATACAGCTAGGAGTCACAGAGTAATTGATTATATTTTGGTTTTACCCTCCACCAGCCCAGGAAAGAACCAGTTCCACGCTCATCCCCTTTGGTCCCAGCACTAGGCAATAATTTATTATTTAGAGCATAAAATGGAGGAATTTCATAAAAGCCAAGCCATTATCCTTTCATATGAGCTGCAGCTCCATGAGGATTCTGCCAAGCCCAGCAAAGAAAGCTTTTAATGATCTCTTCCAAAGTCATACAGTAAACCCATAACTATTTTCTGCCCGTTTTTGAGAGAAGGGTAATAGGTACGGTTAAAAATGAACATTTTAATGAATAATTTTGCATGAGAAGTATTCCCATTTTACCTATACCAAGACAGGAATGAAAGGGAGGAAAATAAAAATCAGTGCAATAACATAGACTGAAAGAAATATCCCTGCTGGTGTTAAAAATGCAAAAAAAAGCTCAAGATCTATTAAGCATAAAATATTAATTATAAATCAAATATGTTATCAAATAATGAAAAAATGGTGAAGAATCTGTGAAAACCTCTCTGACAGCAGAGCTGAAGGCTCAGAGATTAAAGTCAGAAACAGATTGAAAACCAGTGACCTGCCTTAGAGACCAAATGAGTACAAAAAGAGGTCAGCCATAGTTAAATTGGAACTTGGGTAATACGGAGGTGACAGAAACCTGTGAATTAATTCCTCTCAGAACTTTCAAAGTCTCCTAAATAATTAATGACATTTCAACAATTCATGTATGCCACCATGGTTTTAGAACATACATTGTTTTAAGGTATTTTTCCGGATTTTTTTTCAGTGAAAAAAAAGTATTTTATGGAAGAAAAGCACTTTAGCCCACAGCACCAAGGGCCATACTAAAAAGAAGGCCCTCTGTTCCTACAAGCCAGTGAGCTTTCAGTATTTTAGGAATGCTATGTCTTTTAGTACTCTTGTCTATATGAATATTTTCTTGCAAACCTGTTGTAAAATCTCCTGTCTATTGAGGAAGCAGAGGAAAAATAAAAGGATATCAGAAACAGCAGGAGGTACATAAGGGTACAGTACTGGGAAAATGAAAGGCAGGTGAATAGATGAATGGAGAAACATCCGGAAGAGAAACATGGGGGAAAAGTAGAGAGAATGGTGAACACAGCAGGGGACTGAGCTTTGAAGAAAGGAAGTGCCATAAAAACAAATGAGGAAAGGCACAATGGAAGAGGAAGAGAAATTATTTAGCTTGGCTGAAGCAGTGCAAAGGAGAGAGAAAGATGTGGATTTTCTTATTAAGCAGATTCTTCAAGTCACATAAAGCCTACTAAGTGGCTCTCTGTCCCGTTTTCCAGGTACACCTGTGGGAAGAAAGGAGGAAGCAGGAGAGAAGAAAGAAGAGAGCAGGACAGAACTCATGCTCCCCTTTCGGATTTCTGGCTTTCACAGTTGCAAGCTGTAGGCAAAATTACTCAAACCATCCCAGCACCCACTCCAAATTCTACCTCAGCTGAACTTCAGCACCAGCTGCCACAGTGTCCAAGAGGGAAGTGTAAAAGTGAAGTTAAAGTCAGCTTATTCCAGCTGTATCAGCTGCTGAGACTGGGGTGTCCTCTCTCAGAAGGACTGAGTAACTGGTTGTGTCATATACCCCCAAAACATACTCTGTTCCTTTACTTTCAATGACACAAGCAACTCTTTTATGTATTATTTGTTAGCTTTTAAGAAAAATTAAAACACATCAAGACCACCTACAAAGTAAAAGCCAGTATGTCAAAGTAATTTTCGTGCATCCTTTTCAGACCAGGCTGATTCTCTGGCATTCTGGTTGCCTACAAGAATAGCTATAGCTATGATTAATAACCTTGTCATGTACTGCATGTTGACCATGATGTGATAGCTATGGTGAATGCCAGTTTTATAAGTGGAAAATTACTGGGTGAAATGTACATTGTAGAGCTCCCATCCACACACATGAATGCTTTAGGAACTCTGGTAAAATTTCCACAGTAGTAAGGGATTATGGTTCAGAGAATTAAAATAATTTTGACATCGATACATTAAGATAGTGCTGTCTTATACACTGATCACGGCCCTTCTAGCTGCCTACATAGTGTTTTCTCTGCAGATGGCTCAATCACTGAAAAACCACACTGAATGTCACAGTAACTGTCATATCAACTATGAAAAGTGGACATAGCAGCTCAAATTCTTTGATTCCAGGGGAGGGAAAGTATGCTGTAGCATTTGTAAGCATCTTTAGCAGATTTGAGGCATCAAATCTCTTTGATTCAGTTCAAATATTATGTGGCTAAGTAAGTTCTAGTTTTCTAGTTTCCAGACAATTTTGCTTCTGTGAGCTTTCTGAGTCAGATATTCATCATATGTGTCTTCTCCATAACAATGTGTGTTAAGGGCCCGAATGGACCATGCTAAGTAAAATGTGTCCCTGCCCATGGCAGAGGGGTTGGAACTAGGTAATCTTTAAGGTCCCTTCCAACCCAAACCATTTTGTGATTCTATGAGAGCTCTCAGGTTTGAGAATTTGTATGGCTTCTTATTTTGGCTATACAAGATACTGAGCTCACGGATGTTTTCTGAGTTCATAATAGTTGTGATCTTACCATTTCATTTTTTGTGCACACAGCTCATGGTATTCCTCACACTCCAACAAAAAACTTATTTCTAGATTAATTAAAAAAAAAATCAATTATCATTAAAGTAATTTTCAAAGTCATGTTCATGTTTTGTTGGTCCTAAATAAAGAAGGAATGATTACTCACACACAAAACAATGATGTAGCAGTAACAATGTTTTGTAGGACTAACCACCACTGGAGAGGTAAAAAGAAACTGCTTTGAAAACCAGAAAAATAAAGCCATGTATATGAAAAACTATCATTTGTCAAGGATGATCTTCTAATTAAATTAGAAGTGGCCGAATTTCCAAATGATATGTGAGTAGCAGGAAATAATAGAACTAGTTTTGCAAGTCCATCATTTGCCATGAGAAGTCTGCATGAGACCCGAGCATCAGAGGTGGGATCCTGAGCTCACGGGAACTGACTTTTCTGTCAATTTCAGTAAGTTTTATCAGACTCCTATCATTTTTAAATTACAGAAAAAAAAGCCAAAGTCTACCGTATAACTTAATTAGTGAAAAATAAGACAGAGTTTTGGTTTTATTTATGAGTCTTGAACTTTCAGTAACACAAAATTCATATTTAGAGATGCTTGTTCACTTTATGTGGCACCTCCAGATTGTGGAAACATCACAATGCATCTCATTTACAGGCTTCCCAGCTAATCATATGCAGAACACTATTTGTGTGAGTTTAACTATATTTTCAAAAGGACTATAGGGCCAAGGAGCCAATCCCCTAAAACAACATCATGAGGAGCAATTCTGTGTTCTCTCTTGCTTCATTACACCCATAGGCTTAGCAATAGCATCAGCCTGATTAGTGTGATTCAGCGTGATGCCAGGATTTTAGTCTACTCCACGCAGACATAGTCCCACTGTTAGTACTTGTTGCAGCCACATAGGGAAACTTGATTTAATAGTTTGTGGCCACATTCAGAGAAGACGTAAACAAATACAATTGCACTAGTTTCATTGGGCCCAAGACAACTTACTCAGGAGCTGAGCAATGTACTACTGTAAGCTCACAATTTCTAAATTTTGACTCTAAGGCAGCAGCAGGCTGAAGGGAACCCAAATGACAGGATAAAACTGAGTTTTTGAGCTCAGGTATGGGTTACCTGCAGCTTTCAAACCATGTATGGTCATTAGCAGGTTGAGCGCAGCTACCATATTATAGCGATACTTTTTTCTGGCTAGGAGACAGAGGAATAAACTGGATCTCTATTGTGGGAGGAAAAAAAACCATCAGGAGCTACTTAGGCTGATACTGCCAGATTATCCTGCAATGCATGGCAATGCTGAGAGAGAACAGTGGGACTCCTTGGGAACCTAATATCTCCCATATGTGCAACATCCCCTGTAACCTTCCTCTTGGATCCCTGTGAGGTGTGCTATGTGTCCTGCTGATTTTGCCCATAGGGACATGAAGACGTGGGTTGGAGGATCATGAAGGCTGTCTGCTCTTCTTCTAACTCAGATGGGCGAAACTCACTTGTGTCACTGGAAAGGTTCTCACTGACTTCAGTGTTTGCTTTGCTGGGGCTGTGAGTCAGAATGACACACAGGTGGTGGGGATATACTTATCCCTCAAATGTTTCCTGCCTATTTTAAGCAATTATACTTATGTGGTTCAGATGGGTTTAGGAAACTCAGGATGCAGTTTGCAACTAATTCAGCAGGGAACATGCAAAAGAAACTTCCTGATGATCTGCTCGTATATAAATATAGCCTTACTATACCACAGTTTTCTTGCTGTTAATAACATGCCGCTGATGGAAGAAGGGAAAAGTATAAATTAATTATTCCCTCCTTCTGTTTTGTGCTTTTCTTATTGGAGGCTGCTGGAATGAGACAATTCTACTTAAAAAGCTATGCCTCTGTAATGCAATCTGTTAAGGACAGCAAGTTTTAAGACATTGAGGCAGTATGAGGAGGTGAAGAAAGGCATGTCTGGTTAGGTCTCCTAGTGGTAATAGAATGGATGTGTATTCTCTTGAATGATAAAAAAAAAGGAAAATAATGAAGTTTACACCTATTTTGCTCTCCTGATTGATGAGTCTGGGAGCCAAAAACTTTTACTAAAAGTTAATAGTCTTTCTTTGATCAAGTGATTTAGCTGGACAAAATGAACAAATGACTGTCCTGAAATTCAGGCAGAAGGGCCCAGGGGTATTCTGAGCAGTCAAAGCAAGTAAGAAGCCATGGAGTCTCACTGCTTTCTTCATTGATTTGTATGAAGTGCAGAGCTCAGTAAGAAGTGAATTTTGAGCCTCTACAAATCTTGTAAACTCTGTTGCAGAGACTTGAAAGATGGGGGGGGAAGTCAGAGGACATTCTTTCCTATTCTCTTCTCTAATGCATGACAAAGATGAACATGTCCTTTCATCTTACAGAATCTGTCTGATGACATGACTTTAGCAACAGTTTTGTTTCCTGTAAATCTCCAGGTGCTTGGTGCCGCTCTCTGATTTCCTGAACAAAGACACTCCTGCAGTTCTTTCCGTTCGTGCTGCCTCCACTAACCAGTTCTCAGAGGTACATTAACCTAAATAGCTTTTTAAATGAGAGGTGTTAAAGGAGGTCTCTTGGTTAGTGCAAAGGGCTTGGGACGATGCATAAGAAGCCTTCTTCTCCTCCAGTCTCTCTCTCTTCTCCTTGCATGGAAGTTGCCATACTAACACATTTCCAGGGAAAAGGGAGCTACCATTCCCATCAGGTGCCAAGCCCACACTTGATTGGACAGTGTCATCTTCCCTTGCTGAAAAGGACAGTAATCCAAAGCATCATGTATGCCCATAAGAATAAGAGTCTCTTAGCTCATTCCTATTTTCCTTCACCACTTCATTGGTGCTGGGAGATCTCAGCTACTCAAACAGTAAAAATGTACAGAACTGAGCATTATAAAGGTTACAAGTAGGCACCTCAGCATGAATAAGGAATCAGATATCTCTGGGACTTTCGTGTTGTTACCTTTCATTAGTACTTGTTTAGTACCAAGAAGGGGGGGAAAAAAAAAAAAAAAAGGAAAGAAAAAGAAGGAATCCCCCCCAAACAAATCACTTCATTTGCAAGTTGTTGTACTAAAGGCAGAGAAAGCATTCAACCAGGACTTGTGGTACAGTGAGTACACTGAGAGTTGTGCTCCTCATTAGTATCTGGCTACTATAAAGCAAGGAAGTGAGAGAGACAAGGCAAGACAGAGTTGCAGCTAGGTGGCAAAAGATGTCGGCTTTCTCCCCATGGAAGGATGCTGCTGTATTATTTTGCCTCCTTTAACTGGTGGCAGATAATACGAGGGAGAGAATGCAGCTGTTCAGAGTGTGCCTAGCAATCACCCATCATCTTCATAAGGTAGTAATTGAGAGAGGAAACAGAAATAGTTAAAATACTTCAAATGTCATCATTGGATTAAGATTGATATTAAAGCTACTGCAGGTGTGAAACTTATTTGTTCAGCCCTTTTCTGAATGAAGCAAATCCTTGGCCAACTGCTGGAAAACCATTAGTGCTGTGGGATGACATTTTATGTTCATTTTGTTCAGTAGCAATGATTTAAATTACTGTGACTCTACACATAAGGCCCCCAATTACAAAATACCACCCCAATCCTCCTTCCATTGTGACTGATAGAAAAGCTCTTATTGGCTTTAATAGGGGCTGTATAAAGCCCTGTGATTGTAGTGGGGAGTCAGGAATAATTTATGCCACCTACTGATCAACCAATAGTCTCTGGTGTTTTTTCTTTGTATTTGGAATAAGGGAACACAGAAGACTTTCTATTTAAGATAATTTGACTGTAAGACTGCTGACCGAGATTAAGCTGTGTGGAGTGTTTAGTGGTGTTCTTATTTGATAAATTTTGTGGTGTTCTTATTTGGTAGATAATAGTAAAAATAGGACCTACTTGTAATTTCTGCACTCATTAAGGTCTTTGCAGAAGGATGGAAAATGAGCTACATATTTCTGACTTTCTTTAGCAAGCTTATTAAAAATGTTTATCAATAATGTTGAACTTTGAGAAAAAATTCTGTCAGATTAGTTAAGAGAACATTTAAGGTTTTCATTAAAATTACTTTATTTCAATTATCTGAATTTCTATAGTTATTCCATGAAGACTTTGAATTCAGCACATAGCCTAACTTCTTTAAAAAATCAAACAACAATAACAAAAAAACCCAGAAAAAAACTGAACAACCTAATTTAATAATTTCCCATGTGGCCTTCTTCCCTCCAAAAATAGATTATTGACTCATTAAAACTCATTGTATAGCCAAAAAAAATCTTTATAAAAGTTAGCCTATCTCGGTGGATAACAATTGAGTACAGATGAGAAATGCTAGGGAAAAACATAAGTCACTGGCCAAGAGTATTGAGAGGGGAGACAGAGATGTATGAAAGATCAGAGGGCTGGAGCATCTCTCCTGTGAGGACAGGCTGAGAGAGCTGCAGTTGTTCGGCCTGGAGAAGAGAAAGCTCCAGAGAGACCTGTGGCCCTTCAATACTTAAAAGGGGGCTTATAAGGAAGATGGGGACAGACTATTTAACAGGGCCTGCAGCAATAGGCCAAGGTGTAATGGTTTTAAACTAAAAGAGAGTAGGTTCAGACTACATATAAGGAAGAAATTTTTCACGATGAGGGTGGTGAAACACTGTAACAGGTTGCCCAGAGAGGTGGTAGATGCCCCATCCCTGGAAATATTCAAGGTCAGGTGGGACGAGGCTCTGGGCAACATGTAGTTGAAGATGTCCTTGCTCATTGCAGGGGGGGTTGGACTAGATGACCTTTAAAGGTCCCTTCCAACCCAAACTATCCTATAATTCTATGATCAATAGAATGTGCATGGGCACTCCCTGATTGCATGTTATCTGTATGTTGCCTTGGCTCCTGTATTCATGGCTGTTTCAACTTCTTGAAAGTCTGCCAAAGTATTCTGTGCATACCTCATATTTTTAAGGACGACAACTTTGATTAAGCATCGTAGGATCACAAGAGCATACAGATCCAACAGACTTGGACTGGCAGTCCCTCTGCCCCATCTCACCTGTGAAAGTGGCAGTGGCACATGTCATCTAAGGGGAGCACAAGAGCCTGCCCGTTATCTGCTGTGGCTTCCTTCATAGCTTGCTAGTCTCTGCAGCTGTTGGATTAAGGACGTTAGAAGGTACATCCCTGCCTATCCTCTAGAGTAACTTTCTACGGAAGTGTTTCCCATGAATTTCCCATTTTGAATCTGCTGTCATTCTCTGCCCCCACATCTTCCATGAAGATGAATTTCAGATCACCATTTGCTTTCTAAAGAAGCATTTTCATCTACCTCTGTTTTGAACTGATCTTTCTACTTTCAGCAATCACCCCTTTCTACCTTTCACTATTTTTCAAACGTCTCGGTCACACTTCCTTAGGCTTCTCCCCTTTGAACTGAAGTCTCAGCCTTTTTAGCCTGTCCTCACAAGGCATCTCTTCTGCCATCCTACCCATTTTAGCTGTCATCACCATTACCCTTTTTAAACCCTGTTATGTCTGTCTTAAACATGGAGATTTCCACAGTTTTCTATTTATCCACCCTGAACTTTGAAGACAGTGATATTTAAAGAGAACTTATTTGTTTTCTGAATGAGGGTTTTTCAGTCCCTTGCAGAGCTATGCTTCCACTGATAAATTTGCACCATGTATGGTCCAAATAACAAGGATGATGGAGAGGGCTAAAGAACAAAGGGAAGAATCTGAGAAGAAATGTAAATGTGTGCTATGATTTCATGCTTGGTTTTCAAGTTGGACTCAGAAGATGGTTCAAAGCATCCTGCCCATGTGTCACTTAGTGAGGAAAAAAGTGGCCAAATAGTTTGAAACATGTTTCAATCTTTCAGAAAGTGCAAGAGTCAAAAGTCAAAAGTCCTTAATTTTTGCATTTTGCAGGGAGATTTTTGTCACCTAGACCTGCACAAAGTCCATGACTGCAAATGTCTGTTTTTATCATTAGCAGTATTGATCTTATACAATCATGTATCAAATGAGATGGAGCTATGGGACTGAGTATTATTTAGGAAAGTTTACATGTATGCATATACCAGCCCATTTTCTAGACAGTCTCCTTGAAACGTTCATCTTCCCTTTCCCAGAAACATCATGTTCTGTCCCTCAAGTAGCCCTTGGGTCACTTTTCAGTTGTGCAGTTTTGCACTAGTAATTGGCAAACAGAGCACTGGAATCCAAAGAGAATTAAAACCTGACAAGTGAGTGAGTTCGGAGCATGAGGCTCCCCAGTTGTTTTGTGGGAAATGAAAAGGCAGTGAGTCCTTTAAAAAACTCTGCAGAACAAGAAGCTGTTTCTCCCTATTGCCAACTGAACAATATTCAGCTCAATTACTTGTGGATGAACTGGTCTGTAATACTCAGAAACACTTTAAATCTTGTTTTAAAACCATTAAGTGGGAATTAATTTAACATACAACTTGGCAGTAGTTAATGCAGTGATTAATTACTCGGTTATATTAATTTCATATGGACTTTTTTTTTTTTTTTTCCTTCTTCTGTTTCCCACTATTTCCTATCATTTTCCAGAGCCAGTTTGGACAAAATAGAAACTGTTGTCAAGTTCAACTTCAACTCTAAAATTCTCCAAGGAGAACCAGAGTCCTCTGAGACTGGGAAAATGTTTAAGAAATGTTATAATAATATTTATTTTTCACTCTATGTATACTTTGTGGTTCTGATATTTGAACATTGGTTTAAAAAGTGCTGAGATATGTTCTTGCCAAAAATACTCATCATACTACTTACTTCACTTATTCCATAGTGGATTGTGATTAGCAAAATTGATTGCATGTTTTATAACAATGGTATTCAGACTAAAGCTTTTGTGTGTGTGTGTGTGTGTGTGTGTGTGTGTGTGTATGAAGACATCCTTTATTAAAATGCTCTATTCAGTTGAAAAATTATTTGAAATTTTTATATATGTGATACATTGGTGATTAAAGCCACTGTGATACAGTTATGGCCACCTGATTTTACTTGACTTGCAGAAATCTACTTATTGACTAAAATCAAATCTAATTCTGAAATGCATTTTCCTCTGAGCTATAGTTCTTTTCATTTGGCTACAAAGTGATTTGCCCTCCTAAATAATTCACAGGATTGGTATGGGTGTGTCTGAGTAACTGCGCATGTGTCTTGGGAGGTAACCATTCCCCCCAAAAAGGAACATATTAGACAATATTCAAAGCTGATTTGTGGTCAGTTATAAGATTTTTAAGAGAGCCAGTGAAAAAAATTATGGAAATGTGACTGAGAATCTATTCATTCTTTACAGTCACTAGTGATTTATTCTGCCTGAATGCAGCATGCTGCACTGGGGAAAAAAAAAAAATCCTGTAATTCAGTTTCTTTAGCTAACTGATCCTTATCATTTCACCTGTATCTGAACTTTAAGCTTCCTACACCACAGTTCTGTTTAGTGTCATATAGCTGTAACTGCATTAGGTGCTGATCATTTATTCAGGTCTTCCAGAATAGGAAAGGAAAGTGAAAGTTGACCCAAGTTGTAAAAGATGCTTTTCAACCACGACCGTGAAAGTGATGCTGAACAGCTGATTGTGAAGTGATGCTGATTCTTGGCTCTTTCCCAGGTAAAGGAAATGGCTGCGGTACTGCACTTTGTGCAGACACAAGGATTGGTGCTACGCCAGGTAGCCCTCTAAATCGAGACAAAAATAAATCCCCAAATTTCTTTTCAATAAAAGGCTTTAACTGAAAGGGTACCTCATAGCTAGTATTAGCAAGCAAGCTTCTGTAGCATTCTTATCAACATCTCGTCAGAGAGATCGGCTCAGGAATAACAGTAGGGCAAAGCCTGGAGGTCTTCGCTCTTGCTGTCTGTGGTCTTCAAGTCTGATAAAGACAAAACTCCTGAGTATGCCAAGCGAGCCTCTGGATTCTTCTGTGAATTAAGAATGCTACTGTTAATTAAAGGGAGTAGATATTCCATGCGCCAGTGTGTTGTCTTTTAGTGAAATACCCTTCAAGAGCGCTGTGCTGAATAAGCTAGTTGCACGATAAGGGTCTGTTTCTATGAATTATTTAGTGAAGATGTTACTTTTCAACTCAGAAGGAGGAAGTGCAAAAACCATGTCATCAGCTAAATGACATGTATTTTAGAAAAAGCTGACAGATCGTGTAATGTCAGTCAAGCAGCTCTCAAACCCCAGCTACGCTCTTGGAGCAAAAATTAACTAGATCCAGCTTTCTAAGATACAGCTGTCTGTAACCTCTTTTGTATCCAGTTTAAAATTTCATGTTGCGTGTGAATTTACTTCATGCCACCATAACACCTATAAAACAAAAATAATATAAAGCAAACCTCACAATAGATCTCATTTGACAAAGTAGTTACTTTGTTTTGTGTCACTGTACCTTTTACAAGTGATGGAAATTCCTAAAACCCTGTGGCTTAGAAAAGGAAATATAAACCTACAAGGATCATCAAGGAACATAATCATTATATATTTTATATTATAAGTTGATTTTGTAGATTTTTTGAAGGGAAGATCTTCAAGTATTTGACAAGTTCTTACTCCATTTTTGTCTCATGCCTTCCTTTTCCTATGTTCTTGTTACATCCTTTTGTGAATAAATACAGAAATGAAACAGGGGAACTGAAGCCCTGTTTCTACCTCCAGACTAGGGTACCAAAATCATATTTTTCTCATCCTCTCAGAGGCTGCGGGATTATTTTAAACACAATGGATTAGGTTAAAAAAACCCCCAGTGACTAGTGCAATGTCAGCCAGGATGTTGAAAAGCTGTGTCCAACTATATGTTTCAATTGGAATTTATTTTTGTTAAATAAACATCTAATAGAGTCCAACTCAGCTCAGGATTGTGGGTCAGTGTCACTCAGAAAGATATATAAGGGTTTCAATCTTCTGTTGTAAAAGGTGGAGGTGAATGTGATTCCTCCAAGTCCTGTGCAAGCACATTATTCACATTCACCTACTGAATAAGAGGAGATTAGTATCTTACCTGGTTTCAGTAAAATCATGGTTCTAAATAGAAATGCATTTGTACTTTTCCAGTCAGGATTGATTCATAAAATACATATTGTCAGGACTGAGACACAATTTTTGGCAGATTTAATATTTGTGCTTCAGAACATGTGCAGCTGTAATTAGAATTATGATGGAAATATAATGCATTACTCTTGCCACGACTGTTGAAATGACTGTAAATTACGAAACCATGTACAGTTTTACGACAACCATTCTGGCATGCATTTAAGTCTTCTGTTTTGCTGAATATGGATGTAACACCAGGATTTTATGTACCAAGTTTAAAAATTTGATCATAAATATCCAAATTTAATTGAAAAAATCCCCTTACTTACAGATACAGCATTAAAGGAATGTAAAATGGAGTAAGAATAAATCTGAATAATTCAATATGGATTTACAGTTCTCAGTAATTAGTGAAGAATAAAGAAGGATTTATTTACATGCTCATGTTTTTATACATCTAAAAATTATTACTTTGCTGCTAATTTCTTACATGTTTCGTCTAGCTAGATCATTTAAAATTTGATTTAACTACTGCTGAAAATACTGACATACTTACTCCAGGTAAGTCATGTTTTCCTTTTCTTAGTCTGAAAAGTTAATATCTGAAGCATAATATATTTGCAAAACTCTAGTGAGGTTATTGAGAGTTGATAGTGTATTTATTTTTAGTGAAGAATCTGTTTTAACTTTCATAGAATAAAAGTGGGAATTTATGCATTATGAATATGTGTGTGACAGTTTAATCAGGAGGTGTCTCGAAACATTAAGTTAATGAATAGTTTACTTCAACACGGCTCAGGTAAAATTCCCATTCATTTCAAAATTAAGGTCATGAATCTACAAATACGAGGACTTTGTAAAAAGATAATCCCCACACTGCTTTGCAGCTAAACAGATTCTGTTTGGCAGGTGGCTGCAGGTGGTATTATTACGCATAGCCTGCAAGTAAATCCTCAGAGTTGGGAGAAGTTGTCCCATGAGCTTTGTCTTTTTTCACTTTGGCTGAGACCATAGCCTTTGGAAAAGTGCTGTGCAAGCAGCAGGACAGTTTCCTCCCTCCTTTAAAATTTGCATAAATACTCAAAACTAAGAGTTTCTCTGCATACCAAATGTTGTGGAACGACATTATTCCTGGGAGGGAAACTGGTTTCCTTTTTTTGCAGTCATCTCTGTTTTGCAGCTGCATGATGTGCCTGTACACGTGTGTGTTTCGACAGAATGAGCTAGGTTTCAAGTCTGTTCACACTATGTCCTTGATTTCTTCTCCACTAGGAAAGTCGTGTACAAGTGACTGGAACTCTACCACTGAGCAATGAGGCAAGACCACCATAAGAAGGGGTTACTGACGTTGGGAGAAGAGTGTTCAGCCTACAAGGAAAGCTAATCCAATTAACCTTGTACCATCGAAGTCAGCTGCAACAGAGTAAGTGTGTGATTGATTAAACCTTTCCAGGGGAAATCTTCAGATTTATCTGGAAGCATAAGTTCAAAGCAATTTTAATTTTCCAGCTAGCTAAATAAAAAGGTATCGTCCACAGTTTGTCCTTTGGTGATGTGTCTGTAAGTATTAAAATATCTTTGCAGGAAGCATATTTAAAGAATTTGTAGACTGCTTTGGAAAAAATATTTCAATACACTATTGTCAGAGCTGCGAATTCTGTCAGTGTGAAACTTATAAACTGGAACCCATTGCAACCTAATGTATATCTGCATCCTACATAGTCATAGTTATGCAGCAGCTTGCACTCAAAACAGGAAAAGAAATGATGGTGGAGACTAAGAATGCATTGCAAGTATAGAAACTGATTAAAAAATTACTCATGTGAATGGACTAAATATGGAGCTATCTATTCCCTGTAAAGCCAAAGGGGAAAGATATATCTAGTGGAAAAATCATTAACTTCCAAACTTACGCTGGAGGAAAGAGATTTCAATAACAGTAATTTTAATAAACCTCTTATTAGTATTCCAAAACATAATGATCTGAATGAGTTCAGGATTAATTACTATGAATATCTGGGAAGGGGGAAGTCTTTTCAGTGGCCTACATTTCTGGTGCTAACTGGGAACTGAGTAAGGAATGCAGGTGAGACCATGACCACCGTTAATTGCCAGATGCTGCCATTTACCTCAATAGAGCAGCACCAAGATTTTATCCATCAAGAGTATAACTCCTGGAATTTCTGTCAATATTGTCCCATTTGCTACCGAATGAAAGCAGATGTCTGACCCTGAGGACAAATAGCATAGCACAACCACCGTATAAACTTTCTCTATTCCCAAAAAGGAGCTTTCTCCATATTTCCATTGGGATTATTCCTGGGCTTATTCTGTACCTCAGATCCTTCCCAAACATCCTCCAGCTGGCACAGGCCAAACCATTCTGAATTCCCTGAAAATTAAACAATACAAATAAATGTGTGCCAGGACTCCATTCTACCCTGGTCCTGTTTAATTTACTGGTTTAGACATATACGCTGAGCTGGTTTGGGGGAGGGAGTGATAGACATTCCAGATTCTGACCTTGTTTACATAATTCTCAATAAGTCCATTGAAGTTGTAAAGAAATCTTTAGAGTCATGCAAACACTAGCAAGATCAGAACCTGACTCGCAGTGCTGGTTTCAAAGGCCTAGTCTGACTGTCCTAATGGACCCTTAGATATAGAGATCCAAGCAGCTCCACAGTGACAGCCAAGGAAGGAGGAGTTTACTGAGGTCCAATTCATCTTGTGTTAAGGTAGCTAGCACAAAAGGGCCACATGAATAGCATGCTAGATGAGCCCACTTTTCCCTGCTTTATGTACAGCAAGTGAAGGCAAATAACTTAACATATCCTCCATGAAATTAATCTCTTCCATGAGGATTTCTTTGTGGATTTAGTCTAAAGTCATTAAAGGAACAGAGTTTTTTTCTTACAACTTATTGTCAGCTCTAAGGTAGACAATTGTTCTGAATTTCATCTGCTGACTCCTGAAGTTATCATCCAGCAACCCAACTCTTAAGTAGAAGCTATTAGTACTGATGGTTACATTGTACACAAGCCTGTTTTGTTTGTTTGGTTGGTTTTGGTTTTGTGAACAATTTTTAGCACATTTAATTTTCATTTGCTAAACACTTCCAACTTTCTAGGAAAGGGACATTCTAAATCTCTCTGAAATCAGTAGGTGCCTTCTGTTGACCATGCAAAACTCTAACTCAAATCAAACAAAGGTAAGGGTACCTTCAGAATATCAGTGTGGTGATAGAAATTTGTTTAGATCAAAAATCTTAACATGCAACAAACAAAGAATAATAATCTTGAAATAAATGAGACATATAATCTTACAGAACTATATGACCCGCCTGCACTTATAGCTCACCTTTCTCTTACGATCTGTGGAGGGGAAAAAAAAAATTCTTCAACATTGATATTCTGAAATCTTGATATAGCTGCATGTACAAAACTCCTGTTCTTGGTGAATAGACTTTGGTGTCTGTCCAAGGCAATGCTTTAAGCTATTGGCAATAAGGGGTCTTTGGTCATTATAAGGTGTCTTCATGAGAAATGAGAGGGGAAGAGGTTGGAGGAAATACTATTTGCATAAATCTTTACCAGAAAGGTTTCTGAACATGCATAATGACTAAAGATAGACAACACAGACTGCATAACAGGTAGATATTCACATTCACCATGTTGGCATATTCCTGGAAAAAAAAAAAAAAAAGTACTTCTAAGGATTTTATACCCAAAAGATTAACAATAATAACAAGCACTGAAAGGAATTTAAAGAGCACAAGTCTGGGACTCTGTTTAGTGTCAGTGATAACCCACTGCAATTACCCATTTGGATACTGTACTTCTAAGATTTTGCTTATCCTTAGCAGATACTAATTTTGTGATGCTTTATCAAGGTGACTGTTACTGCTATCTAGGGAAAATGTATCAGTGATTTACTGGTTTTCCTTTCACAGAGACAGAGAAACTGAAGGACCGCTGGGAAATATGCACTGTATTTCCTTAAAAAATATTTATAATTTACCAGTTGAAGCTTACTGCTAGAAAGATCATTTCCTGATGAAGTCTCATTACAGGTTTGTTAGAATAATGGCTGGAACTGAAAAACTGAACCTCTTTACTTGCTTTGCTAGCTGAGTTATGGGGAACGGTGAGTCCTAATTGATAATGGGAAAGCAATGAATTCCCAAAGCTTTAGGTGTAACGCTGTGGTTTCAAGATGAAAAGACCAAATTGGACAGCAATATTTTGCCAACATTTCTTTAGGAAGCAGTATATACTTTGACATAATGACATGCATGTTTTTCAGGGTTGAATGTGAGGTTTTACATCACATGCTTTCTAGCAGGAAAGATCAGGACAGCATGAGGAGGAAGTTTGTTGTGTGGGTACCACCAAGCAGCTCTGGGTAGAGCTGATCCCAGCTAGGTGGGAGAGCAGCAAATGGTGATGAGTGGTCCAGGGACGTGGATCACTCCCTGAGGCATATGTATCCAGCAATGCAGTGTCATTTGGGGCCTAGCGTTATGCATGCTGGCAGAAAGGGCTCATACAAAAATAGTCATNTAAATGGAGGAAGGCTTCTCCCTCTTTCTGTGGTAATTTAGTGGATAGGAACCCATTCACAAAGCAGATACGAAGCTTCAGCTCCCTGCTTGGCATGAAGGGAGTTTTGAATCCATTAGGTCTCTGAAGGCTGGTGTGTAGCTGGTAAAAGCAATGCTGTCATGCATGGGATGAGCAGAAGAGACAGCAAGAGGGTGCAAGGGCTGCACAGCTGGGCTGAGGCAGTCGACTGGTAAGGACTGAAATGATGAACTCAGCCCTTTCGCTAGGACTGCTTGTGACTTCTTGATTAAGTTCATTGGAAGTGGGGAAAAATGCATCTTTCTGCATCTTGATATTACTTCCAGATGTGATGGAGGGGTGGCAAAGAGCTTTGAAGTGTCTCAGACTGTGTTGTCTTCTAGTTGACAAGTTCCTGGCTTTCAGGATGTCTTGGTCAACAACAGCAGAGGTGTTATGGATGGCATTTATTAAAACAGTTTAGAATCTGCTGCAAATGCATAGTCCAACTCATAACATTCACTGCAGACCCCATGAGTTCTTTCAGATATTCTCTTTTTAGCCATCTTGATTTTTTGTAATCAGCTCAGAGAAATATTTTCTTTCTACAACAGTGGAGTGAGTCACAGTGGCCTGTCTCACTTAAATGTCTTTAGATAGATAATTGCTCAATCAGTTCATTATGGAACCAAGACTAGACTAGAAATGAGATGGATGTTCTGATTAATGTGAAAATGCCAGTTTATTTACAACAACAAAAAAGAGTTTGTGGATGTAAATCGTTTTCAAACAAAAGGGCTTGTCTTAATTTGTGCCAGATTTCAACGCCTTTAGTGGTTTTTCATAATGGGCAAAACTCCTTGAATATGATGTCACTCTACAAAGAATGACAGCAACCCCCCACCACCCCCCAAGCACCTCTCCCATCCCCAGCTTTCTTAGAACTTGGCTTCTGGTGTAGGTTTTCACTAAAGATGGCACCAGAAGACTCGTAACAGAACCTGGTTGTCTGCATCCTTGGCATGATGAATTGCTTGCTGGAATCAGCCTCTCTTGACAGCTGAATCTTACTGTTCTTTACAGTTCCTGCTAAGGAATTACTAAACTTTGTGGGGATTTCCCCAGTTTTGCCCTGTTCTTCCCCTAGTGTATTTTCTCCTGTTGCAAAGCTGTAAACAAGGGAAATTACTAGCAGATACAATGGACACCATTGTATCTCCTGCTCTGATGATCTCCCGTCCTGTAAATGGTCCTGATTTATGTATTTGCTAAAGAGAAAGGACGGATAATCTCACAGAAAGTTGTTGTTGAAGGATAATCTCACAGAAAGTTAAGAAGGATTAATGTTATCATATTGAAATAAAACTAGTTTCATGTCTACAAGGATATATTTTGCCTAAGGAAAGAATAAATAAAATGAAATCCTTTGCAATATATTTAACTGGGTCTCTGTAAATATATCTGAAAATAATAGCACTTAAATACTATGTTTAACATGTAACGTGAGCTGGAGCCATAAACCAAAGTTCATATCTCAGGCTTTCCCTTTGTCTATAACCCATTTTTTATGAGATATTCTTTTGGTGTCATTACACTTTATCATGTCTAAATGTACACTGGTAAGGAGTTTAATCCACAGATTACTGCCACAATAGAATGACAACTCCAAAATGTGTATTTGGTTATTCAGAAAACTTTAATCTCTAGAGCTGTGTTGTATTTAAAAAGTAATATATCATATAATCCTTAGAAGGTTTTCCTGCATGCACACACTGCTGCGTGTTAAAATCCTTACCAAAAATACCCCAAACCAACCTGTTTACCATTTGTTCTGCTACAGTTTTCAATAATTAGGGGATCAATTAATTAAAAGATCAAAAGCACTAAATAGTAGGTCAATTATGATTTTCCTTTTAAAACATATTTTATATGCTTCTATTTATAAAATAGCTGTTCATATTGAAGCAATCTTTTGGCTTCAAAAGAACAGATGCATTTGAAGCCAAAGTTACCTTTTTTTTTCTTCATTTTCTTCTTCATTTTTGCCATGCATAATTCTTAAATGAACACCAGGCTCCATGCTGTAGCTAATTGGAAGCCTGTGTGTGTAAGGAACATGCAATTGCTGCACATTTCAAAGAAAAGCTCTGAGTATTGCTTGATAAAACCCTGATAGTGCAAAATGGCTGAAGAATGCACAAATCTGTAAGGGTGGGGAAGTGTTTAAAAGCCATTTCTGATGTGCAGGGATACATTCTTAATGCTGTTTCTCCTTACCGGAAAAGACTTTTGTTGACATGGCAAAACTGTGTTACGAATTTTCATATCGTCAAGATCTGTCACCATTCACACCAACACATCATCCTGCTATTCCCAGCTACATTTCCCCCCGCTGAAAACATAGAAACATAGAATAGAAACATCCTATTTTCCCTCCTGATACCACACAGCTTACCCCCCCTATTTTTGATAACCTGCATCCCACCCCCATTTGCCCAGCTCCCACAAACAAAGACACCAAACTTTTTGCACATCCTGCACAGCCCAAAAAAGAAGACGTTCTCTCCCACCCTCCACTGCCATGGTTGGCTTTGAACCTGGAAATGCAAATGTTGATATTGGTTGAATTTCTGCATTCCTGCAGGATTTAAGTGGTATGCATTACCACAAGTAGGGCTGGGAGCTTTTGCCTTAAATAATTTTATCCTCATGAATTTGCTGCACTGATGAAGGAGCAGCTCCATGGTTCTTATGACAGCTGGGACATGCTGCCTGGAATGAGCTGTCCCTGCATCTCAGGCATCGATCCTGGTGTTTGGACAGTTGGTCAATGGGCAGGATTTGCACTGTTCCTGGATGCAGTTCATGCAATCCTGTACTATAAAAGCATGTTCATTTTCTGAGGGCTTGCGACCCATCATGTGGCTTTTTGTAACAATTTTGACTTTTGTATAGTTCTGAATCCTCTCTAAATATTTTGTGCCATTTACCAAACTAGCAAAAAGCTACTTTATTTCACTCATATTCCCTCATGTAATTAGTTTTTCCTTTCAACAGCTTTCTGCTCTGTCTCTGTTTCTCTTTGTTCCTGATACATACTGCTATATATACTCAGAAAATGAACTAGGAAATTAGCACTCTGGGGATAAGTAAATCATGTTTTGCTGTTACATTTCTTCTTTCCGTCCTTCCTTAGAAGTTTTTCTTCAGGGAAGTCTGTATCACAAATGGAATTTATTTTTGGAATTCACTTTGTTTCATTATCCTTAACAGACAGAAAATTTAAAATTTAAAAGATTTAAACTACCATAACTTAAATGCTACATTTTTTCCAAGGCAATTGTTTTATGGGAAAACTTGTAAAAGAATACCCATTTAGGAGGGTTTTTTCCTTCTGTTGATATGCTACGATGGTGATGTTGCCTACCAATACCATTCCATGAAGTTATCAACAGACGAATGACTAGATCCAGCAGAGCATATGATTATACAGTTACACTGTGGTGGTTTAATCTTCGTTGGATGCCAGGTGCCCAACAAGCTGCTCTATCACTCACCTGCCCAGCAGGACAGGGAGGGGAGAATATCAGATGGAAAAAAACTCATGGGTCAAGATAAATGCAGTTTAATAAAGTAAAAGGCCATGTGCAGAAGCAAAGAAGAAAAGATTTATTCTCTACTTCCCATCAGGAGGCGATGTCCAGCTACTTCCCGGGAAGCAGGGCTTCAGTAACAAACACCGTAATAATGAATGCCTTCCCCTTCGTCCTCCTTTCTCTTACCTGTTGTTGCTGAGCAGATGTCATATGGTATGGAATATCCCTTTGGTCAGTTTGGGTCAGCTGTCCTGGCTGTGTCCCCTCACAAGATCTTGCCCGCCCCCAGCCCACTGCTGAGGGGGAGAAATGTTGTAGAGACAGCCTTGATGTGTGCCGGCACTGCTCAGCAGCAGCTAAAACACCGGTGTGTTATCAACACCTTGCTGGCTACCAACACGCAGCACAGCACTGTGAGGGCTGCTGTGGGGAAAATTAGCTCCATCTCAGCCAGACCCAATACAATCTCCACCCCTTGTTCACTACCATGTGCATTAAGCTCAGGTCCCACATCATTTAATACACACGCATATATAGATAGATAGATAGATAGATAGATAGATAGATAGATAGATAGATATCTTCTAACTGTTCCATTATATTTAGTTCTCATTACTGAAATCTCTTTTTACTAACACAATTTAAATTACATACTTAAACCATCTTTATACCCAACATAGAGATTTATACGTTCTCATTAACTACTATGCACTGTCCTTTAACAGATAGATGTTAACTGTTCCACTCCATGGGCTTCTTCTCCTCCTCCAGATGTTCACAAACAGGCTATGACTTGGGCCTCATCTGTCAGGACAGGTGTTCAGGACAGGAGAAGCGATACTTTCAATTGTTGGGCACCAACACAGGCTTGGTTTGGGTCATCACTGCACTTGTCTGGTTCCTTGTGAAACTCACTCTTCATCACTTCATATCATTCCTGCTACATTACTTCCTGCAACATACAAATCAAATCACAGATTATTTTTCATCCAAGGTTAAATCTCCTTGAGGCACACACTGGCTCTCTCCATCCTTCTGCATCACCCACCAAGTACACTCAGGTCCTTGAGCAAAGACAATCCCAGGAATGGGTTTGCCTTTCCCCATGGGAGAAGCAATCCACACCATCTTCTCCAGCAACTTTCCCACATGCGCTGTGGGAACCCCAGCCCCAAAACCCTAATGATCGACCTCATGCTTCTCCTGATGTTTTCTGCCAGAGGATCCAGGTGAGATCCTGCTCCCTAGCTGCAATGTAGAGCACATTTTGCACAGCTAGTCCTGTCTGGATGGGCCCAAGAGCTACCGCACAAGCTATGTCCTGTTTGATACGCTCAAAGGCTTGTTGTTGCTCAAGGCCCAACTCAAAATAGTTCTTGTTTTAGGTTACTCCATAGAGAGTATGCTGACTATAACTTGAAAAGTGCATTCTCCAGAACCTCAGGTTCTTGTTAATTGGTGGAGATATAGTTGCTGTCTTGTTGACTACGTCCATAGGCACATGACGGCATCCATTCTGCCATTTTATTCCCAATACATACACTTTCTCAAAGCCAAATGTTAAACACAACCTCAAATGTTGTCTAAATTAAGGCTGCAGTGAGGAATACGTAGTTAAAATGCACTGAGAAGAGGTTTCTTACAACATTTCTTACTTATATTTTGGTGATTTTTTCTGAGAATGTCAAAGATGATTCTGCTATCTTTGGGTTGTCGCTAAAGACAAAGGTGCTATATCCATACAGGTAAATTGGATGTTACCAGGGAGCACCACTGGTCACTTGATTATGTTGTATATACTACTAAATCAATATATTTTAGACCTGGACCAACCAGCATTCTCCCAAACAACTCCTGGGCATACCTTGGAATATAAGGGCTATTGTATTATTTTCAATTAATTTTGAATGTGACCCATTTCTGAAGGTAAATGTATTTGATATTAGGAACATGGTCTGATCCATATTGTTGCACTTAATGACAGAGAATTGCCCCAGAGCTGTTTATTATATAGCGCTGAAGCCTTACGCTTGCCTTGAGAAGTATTTGCATCTAATCATCATTTTCAGAGATGGAAATAAATTCTAGCCAACTTAACTCTATCAGTAATGAGAAATCTTTTTTTCTGTAACTTAACATTGCATAATCAGTCTCTGAATACTTCCTCAAAATTCACATGGCTATTACCTAATAGCAAATTCAGGCCTACTTGCAGCCATTTTTGTATAAATGCATTTAGCTTTGGTGTGGTGTTTTTTTCCCAGAAATATGCCAGCAAAGAAACACCTGTATGTATGCATTTATATATATGTGTGTATATATATATATATATCAACATCTTATTTTTTTCTGCTTACCTATTCTTTGCAAAATTACAGATCACACTGATCCTTCTTACAGAGGTGCAGTGCACAATTAATGTCTTTAACTAAATGCGTTAAGACCTGGCATTTCTTCCAGAACTTTTAGTATTATCAAGAGCCAGACATCAGCCATGAAAATATTCCCACACTAAGCCAAGCTGCAGGAAAGCTTTAACAAGGTCCACGTGGATAGCAAATCATCAGGTTGTTCATAATCCCCTCTGCCCACCCACTGAAACCATTGCTACCTTTGGGCAGCAGTGAAAGGCAGGTAGTTAAAAAGTATGGGCAAGCAGCAGCAGCAAGGGGACTACGCATTTATTTCATCAGCTATTGACAGTTAAGCTTATTGTGAACAAATACCATGCCTCCTTTAATCATTGTGTCCTATCTGCCATCGTCCTGTCCCTCTACATTTTCCTCCTGGCAGGGCTAGTGCGTATTACCTATTAGCTGTTCTCTCTCTGTGCCAAGGACCCTCTTATGAGTAACTCTGGGTGCTATGTCATCCCCCCTTCCCTCATACCTTCTTTTTTCTCTGTGCTGAAATCCTGCTCAGGTCCCCCAGATTCTCCTCCTCCCCAGTGACAGGGGCATCTGTCGTGAGCTCTGTCATGGGCTCTGTCATTCTCCTTGTTCCATTAAGACCGGACTAGACCAGTTTGTGAACTCAGCCACCTAATACCAAATGTCTTTTTTGCTGGGTCGACTTTCTCCAATTCTTTCCTTCCCAGTAGCAGCATTCCTTACTCTCTTCTCAGACCAGGGGCCATGAGTATTGCCTTGTCCCAGTCCTTTTATCTCCTCCTGTCCTCCTTTATGTCCCATTCCTCCTATCCCTCATTCATCCACTCCTCTCCTTTCTTTCCCAGGGGTAACTCCAGTCTTTCCTTCCCCAGCTCATTTCCTCTTCCTATTCCATAGCGCTGTTGTTTCTCTGCAAAATACATTACCAATCCATTCTGTTCCATCAAGAGAGAGCCAGGAGGTACTTCATATTTCAGGATGACCTTAGCAAGTGTGAAATGACTGATGCTTGGAGCTACAGGCAGTCACAGAAGTGTTTTAACCTGGGGTTGTGCTAAACAGATGGCAAGGAATGCACACACACTTTTCCATCTTTCTTTTTAAATGGCCCCAGTCAATAGTTTTTTGCCCATAAATTATTAGAATAGTCCCTAAAAATCTGGAGGTTATTGAATACCATCTTTGAAACTACTATTTCACGGCTAAAGAAGTAGACAAACTGACATAATTTTTTTTAATGATTGAAAGCTCCCAAAGTGGTGCTAGTAGAGCTATCCTACAAATATTTTCAGCTTTTCTGAAATTTCTTTTTTTTCATAGCGCATGGCTATACCATGAAGATATAACTAAATTCATTTCTTTCCCACTGGCTTTTTCTTCATTTGGAGCTATATGGCCCAATGTTTGTAACTGAGAAGAGTTTAACTATTCACCACAGAAAATTGGGGTTAGAATTTGCTGAACCATATACTGTCTGAGATAAAAGTGTTTCTGTCAAAAATACAATATATAGCAGGAAAAATATGTTACCAGGAAGAGAGGCTTCAGTTCCTCTCTTAGAGTATTCCTATATGTTTTCCAGAATTTTTATTACCAGTGGTATTTTGATAATGACCATAAAAATCTGCTACACTCACTTAATCCTCCCATTATGTGTAAAAGAGCAATACTACATGCTTTAGGTTAATTAGAGCATAATTTCCAAAGCAACATACATACATGCTGGCACTAAAATGAAAACTTTAAGCTGGTTGGCTGATTTTAACAGTGCTTTATCATTTACCATCTGTCAAAAAACAAACTAGTAGGCTATTTTGTTCACTTCCAACCTCTTGCAGAGATAACACTCACTAGAGAAACGCATGGTTTTATCAGGAAGATTTGAATCATCACCCAGGCTTCCAGTTTTACACAATGCTGAGTACCACATGCAAGGTAGTGAGCACCATGACATACCATTTGGTCATGAGATTTCTTAGCCCTTTTCAAAATGGGATGCGTTTAATAGTCTTCTGTAATTTCCATGCATCTATGATAAACAGGCAGCAATCTGTGCTCTATTCAGTAAGTAACACTGCTTTTCCTTCAGTATAAGCCCTTGCTCAGAATCCTGCATGAACAGGGAATATTTAATACTTAGGCAAACTGCCTGCAATAAAACTATTTTGAGCTCTCTTGTAGATGATCTGCCCTTTAGATTAGTTCAGGTTCACACAGCTGCACAGCGAATAGAAATATTTCACAGCTCAATAAATGGGGCAGCTGGTATTTTGATTCATCTCAGAGCAATTTCACTGGGAATCAATAAAATATGGTGCTCATTTTGAACAAAAGAGCACGTTTGATGGGATATCATCATTGTCATTGTGGTCAGCTTCTAGCGGACTAGAGATGAATGAATGTGTCTCTCAGTCTTACCTTTCTCATCTTAATGTACAGATTGGCATTACATTTCCCTTTCAGTTATTAGCTCACAAGCATTTGTAACAAAACAAACAGATAAACAAACAAAACCAGAAAAAAAAGAAAGAAGAAAAAAGATAAAAATAAAGTGTTAAGAACTGCTTATTTGGAAAACAAAAAGCAGCTGAGGTTTCCCTTTTTTCCTAGGAGGAATTACCAAATGGGGATACCAAATAATATCAGTGCTCCAGGAGCACCTCACTGTTCTGGAATCAGAATTCCATTTTAGATTTTAAGTTCAGCAGTTTTAACCTCTCTGCTCTCTGCTCTGTTTGTAACTTGGCATGTTTTGTACTTACCAGTACCGCTCTTTTCTCTTTGTCGTATATCAGTACAGTAGTGTCTGACGCAAGGCTCTACTCTGTGTCAATAACTTTATCTCGCACTTTCGTCCATGGAAAAAACTCTTAAGTATTCATTTTCTTCTTCTGTTTTCCCTAAGTCAGTGATATTTCCTATCTTTCTGTGAGATATTGCTTGAAAGGCTATTGGCAGCACTTCAGAGACGCATTTATTTGTGAAATGCAGTAAGAATTCATTTCTTTTGTAGATTTGGGAAGATGGAACCAAGCATCATCTCTCTCAATAAAACATAATTTGAAGGCCACTGAAGGTCATATATCTGGCTATTTAAGCTCAAGATTGCATTTCTTTTTTAGAAAAATGCTTTTTTTATTGGCTTTCCCCTCCTCTTCTCCCTCTGACTTAAGTATATTTTCCTTGTGTATTTTTCTCAAGCCTAATTTTCATTGATCATAATTTCCATTAATGCATGTTGTTGTTTGGTCCTTGTTACTCCTCGAGGAGCATAGGGCTGCAACAACACTATCCCACCGGGTTCGGTGGCATAGTGTTGTTGCAATTTCTGTAACAGATTTTGTTTTTTACATGATTGGGTTGTTAGCCCAAAACAAAACCCCCAACCTGGAGGGCCAGGGTGCAACATTTTAGTCTGGCCCAACAGGGCACGCAAGCCACCACACCACGACAAAGTAAGTTGCACCAACTAGTGGTGGTCCATTAATGCATAATATAGCTAAATTGGTAACTCTGGTTCTACCAGCATGTAGCTTTACTCATATGATCTCTTTCTAGCCTGGAATTCTCAGAACTTGATCTTAGCCCAAAGTTTTTTCCTTTTATTAAAATGGAAGTTTGTTCATCCTTCAGAATTAGGACAGAAGAACCTCCTCATAAAAATTGTAAGACTATTCTTCATGGGAAACAGAGTGAAACCTTGTATATAGCTTAGGATTTTTTTCTCAGTAACTAAGTTAGGAAGCAGGAGTTCTAAGCTCTTCTTTCCTTACTTCATATAATTGATCATATCACAAAGTGAATACTTTGCAAAAAGATCTGTATGGGTCAAATTTTATTTTTGTTTTAAATCACAGACTTTTGAATCCAGTCTTGACATTATGTTAACACCATACTGATGGTATTCCTAAAAGAAACTGTAGATGGAGGCAGTAAACTTCATTTTCTGTTGCAAACTCTGGAAGAAGAGTATATATTGGCATAGACTAGAGGAATCTGTACCCAGAATGCCGTGTTTCATTCCCATTCTGGGGATTTGTGGCTGGGGTTTGGGACACAAGGAGCCAATTGGCTTACAGTAAAAGGTTGTTAGTGGGATAGCCAAAAGGGTTTCTTGTCTCTGTGCATGATGTTCACACTCATACTTTCTGTTATCCAAACAGTGGGATGGATTTTGCCTATGGACTCTAGTGCCATTGAACACAAGTGGGATGTGTCATGCAATTCACCAATTGCTCTTATCTGGATTATAAATTCTTTACAACAACGTAACAGAGTTGTGTTAACTCCTGTTTTGCTAGTAATTTCATATCACTGTGATTTTGGCAGAGTAAACAAAAATATTGTGGAAAATAAAGTATTTATTGTACTGAGGAATCTTTTTTTAGTATTTTTTTTATCAATTGGGAAAAGGTTTGTTTTATTTCTCAAAAGCCCTTGCAGCAGTAACTTTATCTTGAATGTCAGTATTCCCCATACCCCAAACATTTTTCATCTTCCAGAAAGCATTTTGAAGACACAGTTAAAATGTACTTATGAGACAAACAGTACTGCTATAGGAGTAGCCGGCAACAAAGAGAATGATGGTTTAAGCTATATATAGAAGAAAGGGAACATTCATTTAACTTGCTGTTAAAATAAATTGAAACTCCTGGGATTTTCCTTTTTTCTGTGGTTTTACAGCAGGAAGAAAGGCCAAAAATCTTAAAGGTATTTGGATGTCCAGCTGCCTCTAAAGCCGTGAACAAAGGCATGTAAGCCAAGCTAACTGTCTTGGTAAATAACATTCATGTTACAGTGGTAGGCTGTTGGCAGCTCAACACCTTTTGTGTTTGGCTTTGTAGTCTTCTAGCTCAGACCTGACGAACTGCTTTTGTGCCCAAAAGCTTTCCACATTTCAGCTGAATAGATTTTATCTTTCTACAAATCTGTAAATAGCTACATTCAAAAATTTAAATCCTCAAAATCCTCCCCAAATCTTCTTCAAATTCTACCTGATTCTGGGTATGCGTACAACCATATGGTTCTCCTTTTTGCCTAGGCATCTGCAAACATATCTCTGGGAGCACCCAGAGTCACCTGCATTTTGAGGTGTAAGAAATGTGTTACTGAGGCCAAATCGGCAGAAGTCCTAGCAATTAGGGGAGTGAAGTGGGAGATGGAGGAGAGCTTCATATCTCGGCTGTTCTCACTTTGTTGGGGTGTGGATTCTCTATTTCCAACTCCCAGGAGATCAACACAAAACTGTGAAACAGGCTAAACACATCTTTGTTTCTCCCATTGCATCTGTGTCATTCTGTGGAGAGAAATGCAGGCCTCAAAGGCCGAAAGAGACCAACTGAAAAGACAACGTGACTCTACTCTCTCAAAGGGGAGAGCACTCACCAAGAGGAGGGAAACGTTCTGTATTCTGATTCCTGTTGTTCAATCTTTTAGGCACTATGCATTGAACATTCATTGAGTTGCTATCAACACCTCTGCTACATCAGAGATTCTGGCCACTTCACTGGCCTATAGCATCAATAGATCCCACCTGGAAAAATAAATGCGGCTGTCCTGACAGTGGCCCTGGAGCCAAAGGAGATGGAAGTATGGCTGCAAACTCCTCTAAGCCTCCATGACTGCTCACTGCAACCACTTCCTATTTCAAATGAGTCAAGCCTTGGCAGCTATTCTTCATTTGTGATCTGATCTCATCCAATATACAGACCTTTAATGTTTCTAGTTGTGTTTAGCAGTAGCAAAAAAATTGCAGGAGATATGTTAATACAAAAAGGGACATGATAGAGTTTGGAGATGTTTCTGGAAAAAGCAGATATCAACACTGGCATTACTAGAGGAGGGAAAGGCAACAGGAACAGATTTCAAGCCTGAGGAGTGGACTTACCAAAGGTTTTAAGCACATAAATGGAGATACCTGCTCCTGTGTTTTAGTGGCAGTATTGTTGTAGCTCAATTTATATTTAGTGCTGAAGTTTGCTTTGTCTACTTTAGACCTTTGTGTGGTCAAAGGTCTTTGGGCCACATATTTATATTGCCATGTACACACTATCTTCTAGACCTGACATGGCATTCCTCATGTGCCAGGGAAGTCTTAGCTGCACAACGAATTCAACTCCAGGTTCATAAATAGCCCAAAGACACAGTTTTGATACATGTTGCTATAATTAAAAATGAACACATATGGCTATTATAAAACAATTTAAGCTGCCCTTAAAATTTAGTGGGATGTGCTTTGTGACAAGTCTCCAAGAAATATGTTTTTTTAACCTCTGGGCTATAGTTTATCAGCCCTGGATTTGTTTTTAAAAATGCTCTTTCTCCTGGGGAAAAAAAAAATAATGATGTTCAGAAAGAACATGGGAACATTACAATGGGCTTTTTCCCACTGTCCAAAGTCTAATGTATAGGAAATTACTGTCTGCTACTGGTAAAGAGGTCAAATGTATGATTTGTATAACAGCCAACCAAATATGTCTTTAACTGCCAGCACTTTGGAGAAAAAGCGAGAGAGACAAAGAGAGAAAGAGAGAGATCTGCTTAGTGCAACTTCAGTAGAAAAACAATAGGGGTTTTTTTCAGGGATTTTTTGTTTATTAGTAATCACAGAAGGTAAAATCAATCAAATAACATGAATTCTGCAGTCATCTGAAAAGTAATGGGATAATGCAAGTGCTAAATTATTTTTCCTTGTTCTGTCACCTTTCTAATTCCTTTCTTATTTTCATGTGATAGAGTAAAATAAAGATTTTAAGGGGGTTTTCTCTCTAATTTATATTCTTCTTTAAAAATTTAATATTGCTGATTTTAGCTATATAGCATTTAAATATGTGATAGTAGCCTGGCTGTATACAGAACTGTAGTCAACATTTCTTAAAAAACTCTGCAAATGCAACAAACAAATTGCAGACTGAGCAACACAATACTTCTTCAGAAATGGAAATATAGTAAAAAAATTATAGGGAGAAAAAAGTCCTCAATTTGTTCTTTTGCAGGCTGTCAGATGTGATGTTTTTGAAGGCTACGCTGGCAGGTAGCAGGAAAGGCATCGCAGTTTTTCTACATGAATTTCTTTCCTCCACATGCCCCTCTGGGGCTACCTGCCCTGTTCAGCAGAGTTTCAGGCCAAAGTGGTTATTCTGTAATTTTTGCATGTTTCTCTTCTCCAGATAGTTCCTGCTGGTTGTATTTTCTTTTTGAAGAGTAGAATAAATAGCAGTTATTTTTTCACTTGTAACTTGTTTGTCTGAGGCCAGCTAAAAAGCCATAAAACTCAGAGTGACCTAACTTCTGTTGATATTAAAAAAAAGTTACTTATTTGGGGTCCAGACATAGAAATAAAACTGAGACTACTGTTGGAGACTGGGAGTCTCTGCTCTAAAATGCAACATACTTAGTGAGAAAGAGAGAAATAAATGAGTGAAAGAAAAAATGACAGAAAAGTAGTGGAGTGAAAGAAAAAGCGACCTTCATGTCCTAACTTCAAAATGTGCCCCACAGATATTGCTCCAATCTTTTTTAAAAACGCTTACTAAAAAGGTTTCCTAATTTCCTTCAGCAGTCTGTTCTGCTTAAGCATCCTTTCTCTCAGAAATTTCTCTAATATCCAACCTAAATTTCCATTGCTGAAGTGTCAGCATTTTATTTCTTGCCCCATTCCCAGTGGACATGAAGACAAGTTTGTCTGCCTTTTTGAAGATCCAAGAAATATACAGAACATGATTTTTTTAATTTTCCCTCATTCTTCTCTTTGCTAGACTAAGCCAAACTCCATTTCTCTAAGCTTTTTTTGAAAGTCTCATTTTCTACATTTCTGGCTATTCATGAGACTTCCCATCACAATGTGTCAAAATTGGCCGATGTTTTTCCTGACTATGCAGCCCACCCTTTCAGCAGCTCTGAATGTTATGGAAGGACTGCTTCACTATTTCACTCAATTCACAGCCCCATTAATATCAGTAGCTTCACTAGACACTTGGAGTCACGGGATGGGATTCATCTGCCCGGATGAAGATATCTAAATTTGATCTGGTCACCCAAGCTCATTTGGGTAAGGGAAGCGGGCAGTTCTGAAATGTGATTTAAGTCATACAAAAATGAGATGTCTACACTTGTTAAAGAGACTCTTAAGAGGAAACAGACCTAAAAGAGCCTGTTTTTTTCCTTTAACTACATAGGGATTCTAGAGCTAACTAATCAACTTGGGACGCAGTTGCCTTACAGCCAGTAATAGGAACCCATAGCATCATATGTTCAGAAAATAATAGGTCAGGGCAGAATTTTGCTGGTTTCCCATGTGTGCTAAAAAAGAAATCGGCAACTGAAATAGGGAACATTTCTTTAGGATATTAAAGTCAAAGGGAGAAGTAGGGGACAGAGTTAAGTGAAGCAGCTAAAATTTATCATGAATCTTTTTTCCTATAGCTCTCCAGTTTGGCACATACATGTTACCTTCAATATGTGATGTCTGTTTCATCTGTAACATACATGCAATTTTTTATACTGCTGTAAATTCTTTTAATATCTGAAAATGCTTTTCCAGTAAACCTAATTCTCCCACTGGGATCTCTGGCAAAATTCCCAGTGACTTGAATAAAAAAACAATAAAATGCAGAATAAGGGAAGAGGACTTAAACCAAGAGTGTAAACCGATTAGGTATTTTCATGGTTGGCCTTTGAGCTTCTAAATATAATGCCTATTGTTCTATTTCCAAAGGCACCAATCCCGTCCCCCTCGCTGACTCTCTCAGCATTAAGGGCTGTTTTCATTTCTTCTGAGGCTTCAGCCAAGCACCACCATGCGTCCTTTCCGTGTGTCCCTCGCTTTGCTTCAGACACCAATGTCCTTAGACTGCTTTTTCTAGTCAAATCTTTTAACAGAAGATAAGAGGGCAGAACACATGCAAATTATCTTAGTGAAGTGGATACTGAATATCTGAATCAGCAGCATAACTTCCAACTACCGCACTAATTAATCTCTTATTTATGAGTCATTGTCAACTGTACATTTTTGGAGTGCTGACAGACATAGCTGGCATCCAGCAGTAAATAATGTTTCAGCACTCTCGCAGACTTGGATGCAATTTAAAGCTGTGAATTACTCAAAATAAGATAAAGTAATGTATAAACACAGACAGATAAAATTATTTTATTCCATCCTATTTACTTATTTTTACTTTTTTATTTGGCTACTTCTGTGTTAGAAAATTGAAAGTGTAGAATATTGTGCTCATTTGTCATATACTTAAACACAACCTAAGTTGTTGGACCTTGCCAAATGATACCTATTAAACAGAAATATTTGTCAGAAGTATCCTCATTACTCAGCAGTCAATGCCATTCACTACCTTAGCCCAAACTGGCTCCCTGGGATGATGCACAATTAAGTAGATTACCAGTGCATCTGATTAAGTAAAGTAGAAAGCTACCTATGAATCACTGTAGCGTACTTTACTCACTAAGCTTTCATCCTTCTACAATTTTAGTGAGGGTTTTCCTTCCTGCTCCATGGACATTATTCTCAGTGAGACACTTAAACACTCTGAGGATGTGCACATTAGAAATATGACAGATTAGGCAGATCTTTCCTGACCAATCTGAAACAGACGATACTTACTCAAGGCTCTTGAAATTGATTTGCAAGACAGTCCTAAAATTAATTTACTATGTCTTTAATTATTTTCTTGTAAAACTGCTTCAGGTAAACAAGCAGAGAACAGAATCACAACTAGCGCTTCTTGCTGTCCCTGTGTATAGCATAGCTCATGCCAGGCATTCAAACCTGTTTTAAGAGAAATCAATTTCTTTTTTGAACATATACAATATCAGACTGAATTCCTTTTGAATGACCTTCCCATCAGGATTTCTGACTATCCTTTGAACCTGTGGGATAATTATTGTAACAGTATGAGGGATAAAAGGAAATCTAGTAGGGGCCTTCTTGCTGAAAATAAATATACTTAAGTAAAATAAAAACCTGTGTAATATGCACACTAGTGAACTCAAGAAGGACCTCATCAAAACCTCTATGTGATTCACAAAGGAAAGAGTCTCCAGATCTACAAGTCTCTATCCTTTCTCTGATTCAGGTTGGTTAGCCTATTATATCAAATTTTCAAATCAGTAACATTTTTATTTTTTTTTTTTTTGCAATGTACGGAGCAAAAACTAGCTCTAAATGGAGCTATCATTCTATTTGTGTGCAATTCCCATTTTTGGGACAACATTTGCATGTAGGCACTCAAAATCTTTTAATATTCAATCTGTTGCACATTTGCAGTTGAACTGTTCATACCTCACTTGAACTACCTAAAAACTAAACTATGCAGAAGTTAGTTGATATAACCTCCTTTAATAGATTACAGCAGGAAAAAAAATCCCTTTTAAAAGATGGCCCAAAATAAGCTCGCAAGACTTCCCTCAGGAATGTCCGTGTCTCTTAACTGACTGCAGGGAATGCCAAGATAGGTGGCTTATGCCAGAATTAAACTGATTTAGTTAGAGTTAGTTGACAAGAATCACACCCACAGAGATGTAATCAGCTCTCTCAACCCAGGAAGATGACACGATTCCTAATTTTTATCACTTGGCAGTTGTAATGACAGAGATGAAAATAGGGTGGGTAGTGACAAAATTGTGAACAAGATGAAAGAATTATTCTTATGAAAAATGTTTCACAGAACTGCTGTTTTACAGTAGTAACTGCTGTTTAATAATAATGTGCATTTTCATGAAAAAAGCAATAAAACAATTGAGCGTGTTATAAAGGTTGATTAGCTAACTTAACAGCATTTATTTTTTCAAAGCACAGGAGGAAAAGACTAGTTGCTGCACAAAAAAAAGCAGCCTACATAAATAAGGTAATTGTATATTCTGCTGTCCTTCAAATGACAATGGTTTTCCAAAAAATCCATACACTGTTGATGCAATTTCTTTAAAAAAACTTTGTCTTTTTATAACTTATCTATTCATGGATTATGATTTTGTTTTCCAAATTATATGTTTCTTACAGCTTTTCTTTTATCAAATACTTCTTGGTTTGTATTTGTGTCAGGGAAAAAAAAAAAAAAAAGCTTGTTTTCAAAATAGTATTTAGATATTCAAAAAATTAGATATAAAAAGATTTTTTCTCTTTATACACAACATCATGATGAATTTCCACTTTGAAACAAACTTCATCTTCCTGTAACATATCCAAATAGCATTTTCCTGTGAATTAACCAACAGTTATAGATGGAAATAAAAACCAGAGAATTGTTAGCAAATCTCACCACTACTCAGCTTTCTACTAACGTCTTAACTGGTGCCCCAGTCAAAGACATTTGCTATATTAAGTACTGGATCCAAACCCTTAGGCATTTTGTCAAGAAGTTTGTTTGCTTTTGGGGGATTTTCATTGATATGAAAACTGGCCAAGCAGAGAGCGTTTACTAAAAGAAAGCAAATGTTGAACTTCTTTTTGAAGAGACTGGCAGGAGATTGTCTCTATCTCCTTACAAGAACTGACAGTTTACACCCAATACCTTGTTTATACCTAGAAGAACATGGACTGCGATTCCTCTTGCTACCTGTGAATTCTGTAAAGAATTAAGAATTCAAATGGCTAAGACTTTCCAAAATGTCAATACCATACATTTCTTCCTGCTTTAAGTACAGGTGAGCCTGAAAACTTGTGAGAAGTCCACTCAAGCCAAAGTAATTTTAGGTACTCTAGAGTTTTTGTAACATCTCATAATGTTTACGTGACCACTAGGGAAACTTCTTCCCTGAAAGAAAGACCAAAGCCCAAAGACGGTGGTTGGGCCCATGATTATAAACATGGTTGAAGAAAGAAAAAGGTCTGTAAAGAGAGGCAGTGTGTTTCCTTAGATCTACAAAGTATAGAAACATCAGTTCAGAGTAAACCAAAGTAAGTCAGTGTCCACATAATCCCCATGAAGGCTGATATAGCCATCAAAATTTTATACATCTGAATTGTAAAATAAGGTAGATATACTCATTGTCCACAAACATACAGCTAACACAACTGGTTACTTTTTTTCCTTCTCCTCTGCAGAATTAGGTATCATAAACTTTCTTTCCTAGACAAAGGAAAGTAAACCTGATAGTGAGTGACACGATGTAAGACTTAAAAGACTAGCTAAGGTGGAGTAAAAGCCACTGCTTTTTTTTCCTCCACAAAAATCACACTTTCCTATATTTGTCCTTTTTCCTTTCTTGTCCATTAACTTTCACATTTCCTGAATACCATTTCTTCTTCTACAAAGCAAAGTATCTTTTGAAGAATGGGAGAATAACATCCTTTTAAGGGGAAGCCAATGAAGCAAGCCTGCTTTTTCATGATAGAACACTAACATGATGTCAAGAAAGCACGCTCAGCCTACGTGAGAGCCTACAGGCTTGAGGATGAGAGAAAGAGCTCTCCTCTAGATTAGCGGCTCCTTGAACACAGCCTCCTCTCTCTCTCTCTCTCTCTGCTGGTGAGCAAAAAGGACAAGGCACAGCTCACGTAATGCTAACGGAGCTCATTTTTGCTGCTGCTGAGGTCAACATTCACATGAAAATCATAGAAAATCCCTCAGGATTTCTGTGTCCTGCTGAAAATGGAAGTTGTATGAGGCCTGCAGTCTGGATGGGTCTTCAACCAAACATTGCTGAGATGAACCTGTAACCCAGGAAATGTGAGCAGATGGCGGAAGCAAATGCAAGAGAAGAAATATCATTAGCTTGGTGCTATTTTGCCCTTTGTGGCACAATTTCTGTTCCTCCATGAGGCCAGAAGGTGAGTTTGAAGATGAAAAATACATTGGCAGCATTCAATTCATTCTCTTTCTACTATTTGGCAAGTAGTTGTGCTGTGTGCCACCACCAGGTCTGCTGACCTCGCAAGTCAATCATTCTATATTCTGAGCAAGTGCTTATTTATCTCCTCCTAAACAATAAAATCTACTGTGTAGTAAAGAAATTATTCAAGCTTTTCCTATGCACCACTTTTACATTTTTCTGGTATTCTTTATTCCCTCATACCTTTTATACCTTTTAGTTTCTACCATTTTTCTTGTCCTTCTTTTCTCACTTGAAAGAAGGCAACAATTAAGACCCCTCTCCCAAAGCGCTCATATTACTGTGAGCCCCTTCCCCTTGCATTAGGCAGATGTTCTTGAAGTAGGTGAAGATGAAGAGGGAGCCAAGTGAAAAAATGAGCCCCAGGCTGCCTATGTCTTTTAAAGCAGTTGGAAATATGATGATACTAGAGATGTGCAGTCTTCAGAACACAGCTTCAAGCTGCACTCCCCCATGATTACAATGAGCGCTGTCAAGCAAATCTGTGAATTTGCAGATATCTTGATCATTGACTTAAAGACCAACATCATTAATTCCTGCCTTTCATTTCATGCCTCACTTTTTAACGCGTTCCTTTCTTCAATGTCCACTACAGCATGATTAAATTTGAAAGTCCAGTAGTGGTAAAAGCAGAGTTATCTCTAGCAATATGTAATCTCTGTTACCTTTAAAATATCTGGAATCCTACAGTGGGCAATAACATCACTGACTTCAGGAGAACTGTTGTTTTCCTGGAAGATTATCGTCATGAACTCATGAAATCAAGAAGATGTCACTGAGATCAGATTTCAAAGAATGTTTCTCTTCAAAGATTTCTAAATGTATAAATGCATTTCAAAACACTCAGCTTGTTTTAAAGCTACTCATTAAACTCTCCTTATTTTTCCCCAGGGACTTCTGAAAATTAACCCAGACGGGTGTTGGATTAATGATTGGTGGTGCGTTCCTTTGTATTGTGGGCATAGAAGGTTGGGAGCAGCACCTGTTTTTCTGACATTTCTGGCCAGGCATCAACACAGATATTCAGCAATAGTACAATGTTCCTTGGTGCTGGATGCTCATGCCCATCTGTGAGGATGGCGTTGTTCCCATCTGTGAGTTCAGAGTGCCTTTGTCTACAATCAGCGATTGGTTTAATTGAGCAGCCTATATTGGAGTGAAAGAGCTTTTACTTCCCCACAACCCTCTGATGTGCCAGAATGAAGCTGTGGTGATACCTTCCTCACCCCTACTGTCACATATTTATGTAAGTCTGAACAGCAGAACAGAAGGAATCCGTCTCTATTTGCAATGACTACTAACTGCCAAGAAGACGTGTCTGTATTGCAGAAGATGATGGAGAATTTGATTATGAAATTTTATCTAAGAAAGGGCTTTTTAAAAGCTCCCTGTGTGCAGCTCCAGAAGACACACAGGGCCAGGAATCACACTAAACCAGGGAGGAGCATTTCTGACTGTGCTCAGGAACACCACGGATAAACAGCTAAATTAGAAGTAGATACTATTGATCAACTGGCAGCTATGTAAGGGATTCTTTTTATGAGGCAGAGTAAAACTCTGTTGCCCAAAGACCATGCCACTCAGTTAAATACAAAACGTAACCAGCTATATCACGTCAGGAGAGAGAGGAGGGCACTGGTATCTGGGCTTTTAAAGGCATTAAATGATGTTGAAGTCACAGCAGAGCTGACCAAGTCCCTGTCCACTGTACTTCCCCTCCTGTCTAGAATTTGTCTTGCAGAGTGCAAAATCTGGGTATCCTGACTGCATTTCAATGGCAGCAGTGAAATATAAAACAAGAAATACATTCTCCTAAGTACATTCCTTATCTCTGACCCAAAGAAAGGTACTGTCACGGAAAAAGAGTATTTTTCAGACATTTGCTTTTATATACCCTCCCATTGTGAGCTCCACCATTCGGAAATGGAACTTGAGATCTTTATTATCCAGTTGCTTGATCTGATTTTATAAAGAAATTTTTAAAAGCNCCTTTTTTTTTTTTTTTTTTTTTTTTTGTTCAAGTGCTTTTAGTGACACATAGGTTTCAGCTTCGAGAACTGAGACATCTTTCATGAGAACAGTCTGCCTGTTTAAGTTTCTGTACCTTCCTGCAAAGTAATATATATCCACCTTGCTTTCATTTATTGTCCTTTTCATTTTACGGAGGCCTCATTTAGTCTAACAACACTTTTTATTTGCTGATAAGGTGATTCCATAAATTATCATACTGGAGTAAGTCTTTTATTTCCTCCTTCAGAAAATGTAGTTTTCAAAATTCCTTATTTCCATTACTGTGAAAACTCTTTTTTTATATTTCTTATGTTGTCAGATTTAATTTAAATATTATTCATGCTGTGCTCTGATTTCAATGCATTATTTAAATATGCTGACTTACATATTTTCTGATTAATTTTGGGGAAAAAAGGCTATTACCATTAACTGTGATTTTTGAATAATACTGCTGTTGCATATTCATGCTTGTGGCGTATGCCAATACTGTGCAGTGCTAAGACTGTAGAGCTATTCTAGGGAAACAAGTCCCATACAAATCAGATGAGTGCTTCTCCCAAATGTGAATTATTGCTGCTGATACTATCAGAAACAATTAAATTCCCAGCTACAGCCATATCGCTGTTAAATCCTTGGGCACTAAAGAAAAAAAATTATGTGGATGCCTTTGAAGTTGGGGAAAGGGACCAGGAAAAGACAGAAAGGAGTTTGCACCAAGGATCTCCAAGGACATGTCTACACTGAGAAATAAAAGCATATCAACTAGTTTGCATCTACACTGCTTTGGGGAAGCTGTCCCCACTGTGAATTTGTCTTGAAAAAATATATTAAGAAGGTCCCAAACAGAGGCAGAAAGCAAGCTGAAAATTACCTGGTGTATCCAGGGATAGACACCCTGTCCCCAAGCCAGGGAGACTTCAGGGAAGATCTAAAGCTTGGCATTTGCAAAGAGTGTAACTGGCTGTAAAGAGCAAGAGTAGTAGTACCAAGGCTGTTTATGATCGTTTATGTCTGCCTTGAATTCATGAAATTTATTCTTCCTCTGCATTACAGGGACTGGCTGCTACAGGTCCCACTGTTCATTGGAGTCTATCCTGAAAATTTTCACTTTGATATAGTCAAATTTTATTTTATATGCTTCCATTTTTAATAACTATTTTGTTAGTTTATCAGCCCATGGTGATTACTCCTAAAACAATAGTTGGCAGCATCCATTTGAAGCCTTAAAGGGGTTGACAGAGAAATAATATCAAGAACTGCTTTAGGCCTAAAACCCAAATACTGTCAGCTGACAGGAGATGTCTCCAAAAGCAGTGGTGGGGAAAAGAGAACGTACTTTGTGCATTACAACATCTGTTTCAAATAACCTTTATTCTCACCCGGGGGAGTGAATTATTTAAATACTCTGTTAAGGACACTAATCATGTTTCCATTCCCTTTCAAAATATTATATCTTATTTTAATAAGTTTTTTTCGTATAATAACCAAAGTTGCATTTTTTAGAGGTTTCTTCTTCATGAGATGTTTCAGCTTATGATTAATTGCTTAACATTTGAGCTTGAGAAGAAAAACAATTTTGCTAGGGTGATTACTAGATGTAATGCATGTTACATACTTTCATGTTACTTGTAGTCTGATGAAGATCAGGAATGTTGAAATTCATTTTATGGCCATTAAGAAGGAGGAAAAGGGAAATTCACCAGTCAGTGGAGGAATACAGAGTCTTTTGGAAAACTGGCTCAAACCCAGTCCGGAATGGTTTTGAATGCAGAACATGATTATCCAGTGGACTCTGGCTTTTGGTGAAAGTGCCAACTCCAAACGCTCAGGAGGGAAGGCAGGAGTAGAATGGATTTTGAGGATGAATTCCTTTCCTATGTCCAGGAGTGGGCAGTAGAGCATCAGTTTGAAAGAGCAGTTCAACTATTTCATTTAGAGCAGAATTAGTATAATTGATTTCAAGACATATAATGGGGTAACTCAGTTGTTTAAAGCTAAGCATATCCTCACAAATATTTTAGTTTTGCATCTGGAGCCATGTTAGTGTTAAGACACTTTAGTAAGGCAGTGGAGGAAGTTAGTGTGCTTTTCCCAGATTATAAACAGAGGACTTTTCATTTCTGTCAGAACAACATGTTTTACGAGCATTTAACTCACAACACAAGTGCAAGAAGTAAAGGAATAGTAGTGTACAGAAAAGGATTATCAAATGGCAAACAATCCACCTCATATTCAGTGAACCTAAATTGTAACTAATGTATCCTGGCATTGCAGAAAGCAGACGCAAGGAAGCTATGCAGCATAAAATTGCTTTAAACATCTGTCAAAAGCAAACTGAGTTGATTACATTCTGTTTTGATTTGCTATAAACACAGAGGTTAGTTTCTGAAAAACAGTTTTAGAGGTGTAATCACATTTCTTTGACAGTGTGAGACAAAGTTCCTTGATAATATAATATAGAAATTAGGTGGCTTTGAATGAATTAAAAGGCCTTGAATGACTAGTTGGCAGCACAAAAAAAATTTGTGTTTGTGCAAACAGTGGTATGAATCAAACCAATGGGGAGAGAAGGTGGCTGTGGAGCTAACCTTCATGAAGAGACTGCCAGCAATGCATCTCACAGTACTTTGTAAAGGGAGGAAGTCTCCGTATTTCTCTTGGGGAAAGGGAAGGATGGAGAGAAAAAAAGCGGAAGAGTGGTCCTCAACTCCAGAGCCACATTTCATCTGCTAGGGTGCAAATGAACCAAAGGTGTAACGGAAGTGTCACAGAGGAGGCATGCTAACTCTAGTTGTCAGAAACTTTCTCTGCAGTGGGAAAATGCCAGTTTCTCAAATCCAACACAAATAAAACAATGTCAATGAGAAAGAATGGCAGAGATGTTTCAGCACAGAGTTTTTTGCTAAAGTAGTCAAGATTATGTCAAAATAACTAGTAACGCAGTGATCAAAGGATAAAATAGGCATGTGGAAGACAGTTTCAAATTCATGTCTCTTCTCTCACAGCTCAGATGAGGGCCCGATTTACAGAGTCCACCTCTCCTTTTGTGCTTTTACATTTTATTTAAACATGTAAATACACATTACTGGATGAGATCTTGATTCATTAGTCTCCATTGGCTTATTGGAAGATACTAAATCCTTATATGATTATCGAATTATCTCAGACCTGTCTTCCGTTTGTCATACTCTCCATTTCTTTCTGCTTTGCCATATATTTCTCAGATTCAAGGCAAATTCTCTGGTGAAAACCCATGAGAACTATGTGAGGATAGAAGATGACCTGCAGGAAATACCACTTCTAAACATCTTAGTTCAAATGCAAAATGGAAAATCTTTAAAGTGTCGACGTCAGAATTTCTTTTGCAGAATGGGAGAACAACATCCTTTTAAGGGGAAGCCAATGAAGCAAGCCTGCTTTTTCATGATAGCACACTAACATGATGTCAAGAAAGCACGCTCAGCCTACGTGAGAGCCTACAGGCTTGAGGATGAGAGAAAGAGCTCTCCTCTAGATTAGCGGCTCCTTGAACACAGCCTCCTCTCTCTCTCTCTCTCTCTGCTGGTGAGCAAAAAGGACAAGGCACAGCTCACGTAATGCTAACGGAGCTCATTTTTGCTGCTGCTGAGGTCAACATTCACATGAAAATCATAGAAAATCCCTCAGGATTTCTCTGTCCTGCTGAAAATGGAAGTTGTATGAGGCCTGCAGTCTGGATGGGTCTTCAACCAAACATTGCTGAGATGAACCTGTAACCCAGGAAATGTGAGCAGATGGCGGAAGCAAATGCAAGAGAAGAAATATCATTAGCTTGGTGCTATTTTGCCCTTTGTGGCACAATTTCTGTTCCTCCATGAGGCCAGAAGGTGAGTTTGAAGATGAAAAATACATTGGCAGCATTCGATTCATTCTCTTTCTACTATTTGGCAAGTAGTTGTGCTGTGTGCCACCACCAGGTCTGCCGACCTCGCAAGTCAATCATTCTATATTCTGAGCAAGTGCTTATTTATCTCCTCCTAAACAATAAAATCCCTTGTTTAGTACAATCTACTGAAATGATTTGAAGGTTCTCAAGCTTTCCCTACATGCTGCTTCCCATTATTCCACTTGCAAAAGTGGGAGGTGAAATGAAATCCATGCTATTTTTTTACCTTTCCCGTGACATATAGTGGGAGATATCTTCTGTATTGTTTAGAGAACTGGTCTGGAAAGTGAACAGTGCTGACTGTAACTGCCTGGGTAGAGCCATGGGCTTGAAGACAGGCTTGCATCTGTGCCGCATTAGACTGCACTCTGAAATTATAACTTGCACGCTGTGGTGCATGGGAGTACTCTGAGTATGGGACCACGATTCCTTGGACCAGAATCAGCTGTGAGCAAGAAGCCTGGCATATTTCAGTTCCCCTGCTGAACTGGTGCTAAAGTGTTTCCCAGGAGCACGGAAACATGATTGTATTTCTCAGTGGCAGAACTTGGCCAATGCATTAAGTTGGATCAGCTTATGTATTAAGTTACAGACAGACGAAGTGGGACAGAGATATTCAGTGACTGAAAGGCTTGAGAGGCCTGAAAGTTTGTCCAATTTTTTCAACCTCATTTAGCCTAATGCACATTATTTGTTCCTAGAAACTTTATCCCTCTTAATTTCAGATTATACAGCAAATCACCGACAGAGTTGGCATAAGCAGAAGGGATCTCCTGGCAATCATCCTTAAGTCCATACAAGCTGAAATCTTGCTTTTCCGTAATGTATTTATTTTAATTTCCAGCTTTAAATCACAGGGTTCTTACCAAAAAGCCCCTGTTAGCTGCTCCATTCAAAATGGTGTAATCTCCCTTGAAACTTTTCAGTTGGCTTTTGTTCTGCTTAAAATAGATGAAGCCGGTTTAAACATATGTTCCTAAATGTATGATTATAGTTCTTTTTTATAATTGGAGGGTTTTACTTGAAGTACCATTTAAAATACTTCCGTGACCAGCATGTGTTACGAGGCATCTGGAACTTGGCTGGCCAGAGAACAACACTCTTGCGGGTTTTTCAGTCCTTTGAATGAAGGAAGCAAACCCATAAAATATCAATAAAGATATCCACCCTAAGCAAAAGTTGACCAGACACAAAGAGAATCTCCCAGCAAGAGACCCTCAGCCAGGTTACCGTAAGCCTTTCTGAGTGCCACAACACGCTGTTGCTCTTCTCTTTCTGTAGTGCTGGGAACAGCTCATCTTCTTAAGTACTTCCACATTTTCCCCCTTTTTTTTTCTTTTTTTTTTTTTTTTTTTTTTTTTTTTACCTTTAAGAAAGAAATTAAAGGCAGATGCGAAGAGGAGTCTTCAGAAACAAGAACCTGGTATCTTCAATAGGCCTAGTTATACAACAGTTAAAAATAAAAGAACCCCACAAACAACACATTCAAACTTTCAGTTTGTCTCTGTGGATTTGCTTTGCCTACCAACTCTATAAACTAACAATGCAAAGACATGGAAATAACATGTTTTATAAAGAGTTCATGGAAGTGGTTTTAAATATTAGAGGATTCAAGTCAGGTTTTGCATGAAAAACTCAGGACAGTTTATATGAATGTTTTCCCCATTTAGCCTTTATATTTTGCATTTACAGATTGCATTGACTATGAGCATACTTTAAAACTTGAGTACTGAAGGGTTTTCAGGGCAGTGGATAAAGTTTACTCACCTAGTGACAAAGCCTTTCCTCTATAAATTTCTTCTCAATGTTCCTTGTAACTTTTCATAATTTACTCACCTACTGTACCTCTCTGTATAGCATACATACACACATATGTCCATGGCCCCTATCTCAGTCTGAGTTACGTAGCCATTCAGACATGGGAACATGAATTCCATCACCTAAACAGTGAATGGGAACTTGTCTCTGTCTATAATTAATTTCCGGAGTTTTCTTGGTACAGTACTTCATGGATAGCTTCAAGTGCATCTGGTTTCACTTAACCCTTGTTTTGTCTCTACAGATAATATGAGTCCCTTAGTCTATCTTCCACCCTTCACTTCCCCCACTTCCCCCCAGTTCTCCAAAATCTGAATTTTATGAAATATTTGCACTCAGATTTTTACACCAAAATCTCATACAGGTAAGCCTGCATTCTCCTTTTCAATACACACTTGCAATCCAACAGAAAGATGGTTCAGAAAGGAAGCAGATGGCCAATATTTTGAATCAGTTTGTTGTGAATAGTCTGAACTCAAACAGAGCTTTCTTCACACCTATTCTGTAAACTCTCCATTCATATACAAGACAGTAAAACAGGAAGCTAAACTAATCTCCAGACATTGCACTTTTAATCTACGTTACTTCCACATGTTTGTGCTGCTTCCAGTAACTCCAGATGATTGATGAACCAACATATGAAGAGAGATTTTGCAAAAAAAATAGCAAGGTACAGCAGATCCTTCATAGATGCTTCTCAATCATTACTCCTTTCTTTCTTTTTTTCCTTTAGAAAAATAATTTAAATTAAACAGATTCATTATATGCAACACAGTGTTGCCATGTGAGCCCTGAACACTTTGTTCAAGAGCTAGGAGGCCAGCCAACTGCTTTCGTTCCTTAAAGAATAACAGATGTGTCCTTCCAAGTCTCATGCTAATGGAATTTAGGCTGTGGTAAGGAGTTTAAAAATACTCTCAGTTTTCTGCAGGCTCTGTTTCGACTCTGTTCTGTTGTTTAGCTTGTTTCAGTTTTCTTTTTCCACATCTTTCAGAAACATGCATGAAACGTCCGGTTGAGCCACTAGTAAGTTACTTTCACTGAGCGGAAACAAATAGTTAAAACTAAAAATCTATGGGTTTCAGTTGTTGTTTCTACCAGTCTGACTCAGTAACTACTATATTTAAAATACTTTGAGTAAAATGCTCTTTGTGTATATACAATAAAAAACTGTAATCTTTGTTCCTTTACTACCAGCATATGATTGATAACTTTAATTTTAGCCCCAAATATTAACCATAGTTATATAAAAGTGAAGCAAAAGATTTGGTGTAACCATCCATAGGCAGAAGATGTCATTAAATTGAAATGGCAAATGGGATGGAGTAAGAGATCCTTTGTATTGCAGTTTGCATTTTATATGTTTAGAAGGCCCAGGATCACAGGGAAAAAACTGTAGGAACTAGAAGGGGAAGCTACAGGGGGTTTTCTCCAGCAGGAACACAGTGACAGTGCAGGAGAAATTGCTCTTCCACTGTCAAAGCTCTTACTTCAGCTTTCTGCCCTTCAGCTCTGTTCAGACTGCAGCGAACGATGCTTAGTATAATCTGATCGTTGCTTGGCTTTCTTGTCTCTCTGGGATTGAGAGCGTTACGGAGAAAGCTCTTGAAGGGAGTAGTACTGCGAGTTGCTGTGCCGAGCACTCTGGCTGCTTGTTTTCACATTTACTGCGAGTGGTGGGAAGCAAAGAGCCCGGGTGGGTAGGCAGCGGGAGGGCAGCGTGGAAGGGAAGAGGCCAGAGGCACTGGCTGTGGCTGGGAACAGGAAGCTTCTGTATGACAAGCATTGCAAAGGGAGGTCCTTCATTTTCCTTTTTTCCACTTCTCCAAGCTTGTCTCCTTTATTCCTTCTACACCAACTATTATTGTCATCTTTTTTTCACAGATTGCTTTGTCACCCTGCATACTGTCTTGTGCTTCTCCTCTTCTTTGTGTGGTCTTTGGTTCTTGTGGAGATCAGTTCTGGGAACTGGGATTCTCACAGGCTTTTTCTTCATTCCCCCTCAAATCCCTCTAGAAGATTGCCTAGGGAAGGAGGCAGCTACCCTGCATCTTACTGCCTGCCCAAAACTGAAACAGTTTGTTGGTCTCTATCTTCTCTGTCTCAAGCAAAACTCATACTCCTTTGGACAGAAAAGAAGAACTGGAAACCTTGGAGCTCCTTGTCTGAACAGCTAGTAAGGAAGAAGATGGTCATAGGTTGTACTCTTCCTCCACAATGCCAGGTGGTCTTCATGGCAGAGCATATGACCGATGAGGCTACTTTATCCCTTTCCATGAGGCACTACCAAGAAGTGATGCAATGTGTTGGCCCTTGACACAGGACAACCTGTAAGGGCTAGACAAACTCTATTCCCCTCAGCTGATATCAGCTGAGGTAGAGGGCTGGTGGGAAGGGAGAAGACTGTGGTTTACAAAGAAGGGAGGCATATGAGAGATTTTGGTGAAAGGATCTTTAACTGGAAATGATGCTAAGTGTCAGGAAGAAAGGATGAGAAGTGAAAGAAGCAGCTGAAGATGATGCATTTCTTCAATATTCCTACTTTACTTCCTTAACTTTATCTCAGAATTGCTATTTCCTAAAAATCATCCCTTCAGAAATACCCCACCTCCCCAGCCACTCATCCTGTCAGAACTCTTCCAAGCCAACATTCACACTTGATTTCCCCTGTTTCTCTCCTATTCCATCTGCCACTTTTAATTTCCTCTTATATTCTCTTTCCAGAAATCCCAATATGTTTCATTCCTTTGTCCTCAGTTCTGCACCCTGTCCTTCACTGAGACATTCACATCCCTTTTTCATTCACTCACCCTGCATTCCTCTCCAGTTCAGCTCTCTTTCCTGTACTTCTTTCTCTGTATAGTTGTTTATTTCATGTCCCCCTCCCTTTACCACTCAAAAGTTTTCCCTCTTAACAGTTTTTTGTCTTCTTCAAAAGTCTCTCTACTATCTTCAATTTATCCCCTGGAAACTTTTTCATTGCCCCTCTCATGCTTTACTCAAGCAATTTTTCTTTAGATCTATTCTTTCCATATTTTTTTTTCCTATTTATTTTGTTTTCTTACAATCTTTTTCAGTAAAGGAAGATGAAATTTCCTTGACTTTTTATAGCCAGAAATGTAAATTGCAAACTCTTTTCTGGTGATTTTGAATGCTGTTGTCCCAGTAATGCAATACCTAATACACAATGGGCATCACATCGTAATGGATAGTCATTCTTACACACCTTCATCATCATTAACGAAAGGCAAAGGGTACTCTGTAAATATCCTGGCTATACACCTTCCTCGTCTTTCAAATCATCAGTAGCAAAACAGTTTGCCTGTAGCTTTTAAGTTCCTTAATTTTATTCAGAATTATGAGTGAAATCTTTTAAGCAGCGGAAGGTCATATTTTTTACGACAAGAGCGCAGCAGAATATTCATGTAGTCATGATTTTATTCCTGAATGACATCTACACTTTGATCAGGAATATAAAAGCAGTGAAATCTAGGATCTCCTGCAACTAAGACAAGAATTTTGCCACTGATTCTGTGGTTCAAGACACTGTCCAAAATTAAGTATTTCACAGCCTCTTCTATCTGAGTTTGAGTTCTGTTTTCTCTCTTTTTTAGGACAGTAACTCCTAATGTCTAAGTAGATCCTTCTCTCTCCTGCTTTTCAACTTCCTTTCAAAGCGCAGCTCTCCGGTATGCAGACATCAGAGGCAGGAAGTATCACAGAGCGGGGAGAAGCTCCGCAAGAGCGTAGATACTATGGCCATATCAAGCTGATGGAGCTGTGTGCAACTGTTCAATAAACGAGCATAACAGATATGCCAATAAGGACAGGGATTTTTAAGGTATGGCATTTTTTGCTCAAAATGCTTTATGTGCAGGTTTCTTTGAGCAGAGCTTGGCTTCCTTAGCAGCACATGAAAATAAGCAAGTACAGGAACCTTTGATTGGGGATATTTTACTCTCTGAAGCATGATATTACGGAACGTGGGTGTTTCTGAAATTCTATTAGTAGAATAAAGACAGTTTTCAATTTGAAGAGGAAAAAAACAGATGCACAAAATGTAAAAATGACGGAGTCTCACCCGGTTTATTGGGTGGTTCTTATGGGTAAGTATACCTGAGAGATCTAACACAAGGATTATCAGATGGTATTTTTTTTGCTCTAAATTATCTAATTGCATGGCAAAATCTTCAAGAAAAATTCCACACTATTACAGAGATGTCAATGCGTGAGTACAGCTCTGGGCGAAAAGTGCTATTATGTGCACATTATACTAAACAGGTAACTAATAATAACAATCACCTCCCTGTATTCAGTGTTTGTGAACCATCTGAGACAGACCACAGAAGGTAAGAACCAAATTTAATTCTGTTTACTTTTGCATGCATCATTAGTAAGCGAAACAAGTTCATTTGAACCACTTTATTCTTCTTTAACTTTCTGAACCTCTTTCTTATCCTATCCCCTCTCAAAGCTATAAGGTGGGAAAAGTCCTCGGCCAGAGTTATTTCTGGATAACTCCAGTGATTAAACTGGACTGTGAACTGTCTTCTATGCCACACTTTTGCAAGCTTGGCTTTTCCCTGCTCCGAACCAGCAAAATTTTGCAGCCACCCCTAGAGATGTGGCTGCTTCTACTTCTGCTCTTACTCCATGCATGCCATATACCCACGTCTTTTGAGAAGAAGCAAAATACAGAAGGCAGAAGAGGTAATGATGGGCCTGGCACTCCTTATGGTTACTAACAAGCTTCTTATTTGATCTGTAAGTTTGCTACCAGGGGTTACAGATGTGCTGATTTCCCTGACTCCTGGGAGTGGAGAGGACGCACCAACACTTGCATAGTTGATTGAAGAGGCATCTGTGAGGCACTTCTGCTGCTGCTGAGCTGCACAGCTAAGCAAACAAGGCTAAAGAAGAGGCAGCAGGAGCTTCAGTCTCCGCTTCCTCTCTGCCGCTTCCCCCTCACCAGCCTTTGCTGTCATCTTGTGTGGGACTGAACCAGCTGGCAGTGGGGAAGCAGGCGCAGCTCAGTATATTAGTCAAGTATTAGCACCATCGAAAAGGGTCAACTGCAAAATGAAGGTTATTCTGATGAGGATGACATCAATCTGATATTATTAGCTGTCAATATTGCGTGTTTCCTGAGAGTTTCTTTGTAAATGACAGCAGCAAAACTCTGTGGCAAATAACTGCTTAAAAGACTTATTTGTATGATTCCAGAATCAATAAAAAGGGTCAAATACTCTAATGAGGGGACGGGTGTAAAATTATAGAGATCTCAGGAATCTCCTTATTTTAACTGGGCATAAAGAAATTGCCAACAAAGGCCTGAATTTATTTCTTCAGCCTGTCCTGCCAAAATTTGCTTGTCTTGGTAGCTGAAAGCATAAAAGAAAAAACTCTTTGGAACTGGATTCAGAGAGTTGGAACCAAGGAGAAAAGCATTTGTATTTTCTGCTAACCTACAGCAAAGGTGTTCCCACCAACGCCTGGTTTCCAAATCTAGTAGAATGGGAATGTTCTAGACATTAAAATAAGCACTCTTGATCACTCTCTGAACCTATTTATATTTTTCTATTTAAATATCTTATTTATTAATAGTGTTTGATATTAGCATAAAGAACCCCCTGCATTCTCCAGTCAGCAGGTAGCAGACATCTCATGTCAGCTATTTTATGAGCAATATAATTAGCAAGGCAAACTGTACAACTTGCAGTTTGATTCATTTGCTGATGCTTATTCTAATCATTTACAATTATGCCAGTAATTGGCATAACTGTTTAGATGTATTTGGAAAACGTCCATAAGTGGATATCCTAATTATAGATTTATCCCAGTGGCAGATACTCACGTTGTATAATAACCACTTTCTCCACCTATAAGAAGCGCTGTGCCGATTCCTAAGGCAAGAGACTAGTGGAGGTTGTACTTTATTAGATTATTATGGACAGAATAGGGAAACTCAAAGGAGTTACGACTGCCCGTCTTCTGATGGTGCCCTTGCAGATTCCAGGTGCTTGGGAAAGCAAAAGCCCTGTCGTCTCCAATGCAAGCTGACAGAGGAATTTCATTTTCTCGTGTGCCCATTCAATACACCAGAGAAATCCATTTCCAGCAGAGGTTAAACCACAGACCTCTGAAACACACCCGAAGGGCAGTCCTCAGACTTGTGCCAACAAACTGAGGTGGTGAGGACCTGCCAGGACTGGAACCTCTTCCATGTAGGGTGTCCGCCCCAAAAGCAGAAAGACCCAACTTTCAGCTCCTCTCACACTCATGTGTGATCCCCATGATTGTGCATCCCCGGATTTCTCCACGAGCGATGGGACTTAGCTGATAGCAGCCCACCTTGACTCACCTTCCCATGTCTTGGTGCCAGGAGACTCCTTGGGTCCGTACATCTGCTGCCACAGCTGCAGCACTGGCCACAGCGCCCGCTCCGGCATTGCAGCCCAGGCTGTGCACCTGCAACAGTTATGGTGAAGACAAAATTGAGGAGGTACACCTGAAGCAGGAGAGGACACTGGGCACTAGAGGATTCAAGTTGTGGCTGGCATGATGGTTTAATCTTTAACCTGGGGGCAACTACGCCAGCTCTTGTCGTAAAGGGTAGATTAGTGAACTGTGTGTTAAAGACATGATGACTTTTATTTTGAGATGCCTCTAATTCACATCCGATTCTGAAACATTCATAATTTTTAATGAAAACTGAACTCTTTTCTGAAGAAAGGAGTTAAATGAGATTTTTTCCTTTATCTTTCAGAAGATTAAAAAAATTAAGAAAATAAACAAAACAACGCCTCCAGTTCTTTAAATTACACCAACTGCCTGTTCCGCTACAGGTCAGTTTTTGCACAATAAGTTTAGAGCTGTTTTCCCCTCTAGATAAATTCTGACTTGCTGTTTCCACCAGAAGCAGTTCTTAAAAGTCAGGCTGAACACAATATCTGTCATAAGGCTGTTTGACAGAATAATCCTCTCAGCTTAAAAGCAAAGTTACATGTGTCGACGCTAGATTCAAAGTGGCTCTGCAAGGGCTGGCTTAGCACTTCCATGCCATCTCTGTACAGAAGCTATCTATACATAAGACAATCACAAAAGCATCATAAAGCACTTTTTCCATAATTTTCCTCAGTTTAGTCTATCAAAAATGTGGTCAATTTTGCAATTAGTGACATATATTTGAGTACAGAATATTTTGTACCATGATAACACATTTCTATGCTTTCACTATTTTTTAGAGTGAATGAACTTTGTAAAATGAAGAAAAACAAGTTCAACTTTGCCACCTTCAGAAAGAACAATTTTGCTTTCATGAGACAGGAGAGAAACATCTCAATTTTATATAATAAAGTGAACTAAAAAATGCAGGTACCGATATTTGACTTGTCTTTAACTGAAAGTCAATAGAAACTTTAAAACTTGATTTAATTTCACTCACATCCATCACAAAGACTAAACCAAGTGTTTCTATTGTGTAGCTGAAGCTATTTATGGCTGTTGATTTTTTCCTCAACTTCATTTCTTCAAAATGAAACAGACATAAAATAACAATTCAATTTATGCAAGCACATATAAATTACTAAATCTGAAGTCTGACATACTTATGGCTGTCCCTATTCCATAATTTCATACATAACATACATTACATCAATAATATGACAATGATCCCTAAAGGCCTTAGTAAGATGTAAATCAAAAGCACCTTGTAGAGAAGAGCTCACAAAGTGCCATGTAAAATTCCTATTTGAACTGGAACATAATTAGATCCAAACTATGAATGTACTTCTGGTTAACACTTTCTTTTTTTGCACTATAAAGTTCATGACTTAGGTTTCTTGATCCATCACACTTTCTCAGAAATAAAACATTCAGAAAAAAAAATGGCCTGTATCTTCAAGGTGATAGATTTTTCAAAAAAAATCACAGCTACTTGCTCTATATGTCATTATTATCTGTCAACAGGTTTAGAGAATGAAATTGCAGAGATTGTTGTGATAGCAACAATTGATTAAGGAAATTGAAAACCAAGACACTAGCTATCCAGAATCATAAAGTAGGTAGAGAAAAGGGTTAATTTAAAAAAAAAAAAA
>VXBL01008486.1:183482-196103 GCA_013400195.1 Aramus guarauna | reverse complement strand
AAAAAAAAAAAAAAAGCCACCATCAATGTGTGTTTTATCTACATTTTAATTTATAATACTCCTTGTGGCTTTTCAATTTCCAGTCTCTAGCTTGGGAGAGATAGGGGCTATCTGCAATTTGTGTGCGTCTTTCTTTGGAAGGCTTATTTCGGCTGCTGCTGAGAAACCCACTGAAGCATAAATCTTATCCTTTTAGTTGGAACCAAAGAGCATTGTCCTCATTGATTTATCTTCTGTTTGTTTCCTCCAGCAGTCGCCTCTGATTTACTTCCTTGCGTTAAGGGTAATATCACAAAAGTAAATTGATGTGCACATTAACAAAAATGTATTTAACTTACTCCCTGCTCCAGGATCCACTTAAGTGTCTACAGAAATTTTTATCAAGGGACCCAGGTGCTGTCTTACCTCTCTTTCACCATTACTTTGTGTGTCTACCTTGTCACAGTCTGTATTTTTTCTCATAAACTAGACAGAACCTCTGTGACTATTCAATGCCGCACACAGAGTTTCAGCATAGATTTGAGTCCTGTCTAATATTATAATTGATTAGCAATATCTTTGCACGCCACTAAATTTTAGAAAGTAGTGTGTAATGCAATGTTATTAGTCAGAACTTGTCTTTATGCAATATAAAACCAGCTATAGGGAACACTGACGAATATAATGAAAACTGCAAGCAGAGAAAACATTATGATCTTCACTTATAAAAAGATTAAACAAAGCAGTTAAGTGTTATATACCCTTTACTCTGCCCCAAAGAGACTGTTGGTCTAAATGGAATAATACATTTCTATTACCTTACTTTTGTTTTATTATATTGAACTATGTTTCAACCTGTTATGGAATGCCAGTTATTATGCCCACAGACCTTTCATATTCTAATGAGTTTCATTCTGTCAGGGTATTTTTTGTGAAAATTGGCATTCTGCTTTTCTCTCTTTCTTATTTATTTATTTATTCTGAAACTATAATGCAAAAGAGTCTCTTTTGGGGGTTTACCCATGAGACGTATAAACACACCTGTACCTTCTGGCGAATACCTAATTCTCCAGGAGGGATTTTTCTTCCAAAAACAGTTTATAGTGAAGAAAATAAGAAATTTATACTACATAGTCTTATGTCTGTCATTGTCTGACTCTTTTGCTTTTTCCTGCAATTGTACTACTGTCCTGAAGGTAAGCTTGAGAAATCTATAAAAGTAAACTTGGCAGTCATTTCTAAATCTTGGCTTTTGTAAGGGATCTTGTGGAAGAAAACTAGGGTGGAACCACAGCTGGGGGAGCTGATAGACGCAGTAGAGTGCCCAGGCAAAAGAGTGTAAAAGCTTAGTTGCTTCACAGATTTGGCAAGAAGAATTAGTTTTGTGGATAATTAATGGAAATATATTTAGCATATTTGCTAAAGTCACTGTTTATTTTGCTCTTCCATTCTCCACAGCTAGCACATTACAGTAGTTGCAACAAATAACCATGAAGGCAAGACAAAATTGCAAAGGGACTAACGTTAGAACTCCCCAGTTCAGGCCATGTGATTCAGTGGTTCTGATTTCCTTAAAATGACATTATATAATGCTTTAGACCTTATTTCTTCCAGATACAGAAATTTAGCAGAGCATTACAGATCTGAAAGAACAGAAGAGACATAACAACAGTTGTGGTTTTGCCCAGGACTCTGTAGGCCTAATTGTGCTTGCACCTATCCTGATCAAGACAGAGGTCTTAAGGACAAATTAGACCAAATAACAATCCCCAAGTAATATGTTACATGTGTGGGTTTTTTGTTGTTGTGTTTCTTTTTTTTTTTTTTAATTCAGAATTGAAAACAAATCTTTTCAATTGCTTTCATTTAAAAGCTGTTCTTTATTTTGATCTCTCTGTGAATAAATCCTTTTTTGCTCTCTAGCAAAAAAAAATAAAAATGGACACAACAGAAGAAATGATAGCAGGGAAGGTCAAAGGCAGTGCTGATAAGGGTTTTCTTCAGTGACAACAGTTTAAACTGGAACATGGCAGTTTGCCAAACCTTAAACTTTTCATGTAAATGTGTCATTTTAAACAAACCCTCATTGCAAAGTCTGTGTAGCTGCAGGACAAAGGATGAGGAGAGGAAGAAAAAGGAGTTTCACAAATTTACTAAAAGGAAAATGCTAAGTAAATATCCTGAAGGTGTTGAAGAATTATATGCAAATCCCCCACTGTTTTGGATCGATGAGGAGTAGTTAATCCTTCTCAGTCCCTCCTTTTGAAGCTGTTCTTCATTATTTATTGCTCCCAATAAAGAAACTAAAGCTGTAACCTGTGCACTAGGGCACTCAATGGGGAAGTGAAGAGCCAGCCGAGCCAGTTAGAAGTAGGAATTGACACATGATCTCCTATGGATCAGGTGAATATTTTATCCGCAATGTCATGGTGGGTTATCTCTCTGTGTTTTTGCTTTCTTTTCCGTCTTGCTTTGCCCAGTGAAGAATTTGGAAATACTCTTGCTTTGTACCAGTGAAGAAAAGAAAAAAAACTTTTTTGAAAATTAATTTATTTTCTTTTCTGAGCCACAGTTCTTGTTTTCTAGTCTTCTAAAATCAGGAATGGCTAAGATCTGAAAATGCAGCAGAGACCAGCCAAAGGTCTTGTACTGCAAATGGTTCAAAGCAAAGATAAAGAAGCTGATTGTGCCTTTGGCAGAGAAACAATTAATTGCTGTTTTGAGTCATCTTCTCTTGGTGCTTGGTCACTGTCAGGCTGTCAGGTTCCTGCTTATTTACACCGGAAAATACTGAAGATTTTCTAATGTCCAAATATCTTGATATGGGGGAGTGGCTGACACACCAGAGGGTTATGCTGCCCTTCAGAGGGATGTCAACAGGCTGGAGAAATGGGCTGATGGGAAGCTCATGAAGTTCAACAAGGGGAAATGGAAAGTCCTACATCTAGGGAGGTACAACTCCATGCATCAGTATATGCTGGGGACCAGCTGGCCAAAAAGCAGCTTTGCCAAGAAGAACCCTGGGGTCCTCGTGGACAATAACCTGAACATGAGCTAGCAATGCACTCTTGCCACAGAACAAGGCCAGCAGTATCCTGGGCTGCATTAGGAGGAGTGTTGCCAGCAGGCTGAGGGAGATGACCCTTCCCCTCTACTCAATACTGGTGAGGCTTCATCTGGAGTACTGTGCCCGGTTCTGCTCCCCAGCACCAGAGAGACATGCACATACTGGAGAGACACCAGTGATTAAGGGAATGAAGTATCTCTCCTATTGAGGAAAGGCTGAGAGAGCTGGGACTGTTTAGTCTGGAGAAGATATGGCTCATGGGAATCTTATCAGTATGTATAAATATCTGAAGGGAAGGATGAAGGAGACGTTTCTCAGTAATGCCCAGTGACTGTAAAAGAGGCAGTGGACACAAATTAAACACATGAACTTTCATCTGATCACACTAGAAAACCTTTTTTTTTTTTACTGTGGGAGTGATGAATCACTGGCACAGGTTGCCTGGAGAGCCTGTGGGGTCTCCATCCTTGGAAATATTCAAAAGCCATCTGGACACGATCCTGAACAATTGGCTCTGTGTGACCCTGCTTGAAGAAGGAGGTTGGACCAGATGACCTTCAGAAGTCCCTTTCAACTTCAACCATTCTGTAATTCTTGGGTTGCCATTTCTGAAGAGAGTTTTCTTCAATAAATTCTCTTTGAGAATACTGAGATAGAAATAAAAATATTTGGCCCAAATATTAAGACTACACTTCTCAAGTGGGACCCATATCCAATACAATGCATAACCAAACTTTACACCAGACAAATGTAACAACATTTAAATTACTAACTGCTGTGGTTTCATCATAACCTACTGCGAGATAGGTATTGAGTAAGAAAGGGTTAACCTGAGAACTAGATCCATTCTGCATTTCAGGAATTCAGAAGGTTACTGTTGAAGTTACCTTTTCATGTAGTCAGTTTTATTTAAGTGATTCATAATTTACTAAGGAGCACTTTGCTCTTTGTATGTTGTGAAAGCTCCTGCCAATTTCCCTTTGGTTAGTAGCCCTGAAAGTTTCCCTGAGACTATGCTGGAAGAACATGTACTGTTATGCAGACACCCTATGATCTTCTTTTAATATCTTTGAAAAACTTCCAACACATGATTCCAAGGCATCAAACCAGTGTTGCTGAAATATAAACACCTTTTATTCTTGATTTCCCAGTGACATTTCTTTTCAAAAAGACATCAGACAATGTTTACTCCTTGAATGTTTATTAAACACTTTCTCTTTCACTCATTTAAATGGGTCCCACCACCCACCAGGAAAAAAAATTTAATTAGTCTGGAATGCTCTCAGCCCAGAAACTGTGATCTGGGAAACAGGCAGATCCTGCAGATACAGCCCCTGTGTGCAGTACAGCCGTAATGGGGCACAGAGAACCAATTTCTCCTACATGATGTATCAAGGCATTGTGTTCTGTATATGGTACACATGTAACCGAGACATATTCCATTAGTGCTGTAAAGTTACTTTTTTTATTAAGTTTTGTTTATGGCAGAACTAAGATAGTTTTCATTTCTCTCATATGCATGTGGATTATGTAAGGTTTTATATGCATGATTATAAGATCTTTTTTTTCCATAGGATGCTGTACATTGGATAGACAATGCTGACTGAGGGCTAGTTCATGCTATTCTTCTGTGTGTATGTGGATAGCTTTATCTCCTACATAGCATGCCAGAATGTAGGCATTTCTGTGGTGCGCACTCTAACCACATCATGTTCAAAATAATCAAAGAAAGAAAATTAATTACTTGATTTTTATGTTGAGCTTGAGAGAGAGTGAAATAGAATTATCACTGATTTTCAGTTAGGGAACTAACTGAGGGAGAGACTGCAAAAAATCCCTTAAACTAAAGGGCAAAGTTAACAGAATTCTTTGCCTAGGATCACAGAGGAATACCATAACAGAAGGGAGCAAATTCCATTTTCCAGGATGAATTCTAAGAATGTATATCACAAAATCTTTATTTTTGTATTTTTCAATGTGTTTTGCCAAAATTCCAAAAATATGTAACTAGACAAACGTCTCATGGAAGTAATTTGGTAGATATAAGCAGCCAGAAGAAATTATTGAGGTTAAAAAGTGTTGCAAAACTTTGACCATACACATTTCTACCAGTAGGGTGTCTGCAGATAGACTTCTGGTGACATATAAGAAAGGTTCAGATGCACGGTCCTAATGTATGCTTGTATGCTCTTACATAAGGAACGTATCTATTCTCTCTGGTCTTGTTGAAAAGGAGACCTGAGATAGGAATAATAAAACAAAAAACAAGTACCATCTGTTTGCTCCACATCTGGCTTTGAAGATAGATATAACACGAAGGGTGACAGAAGTTCTCTAGATGTACCATATAAAAATAGCCCTCAGAACAGAAGATGATACTCCATAAAGCATGTTTGACCTCTCAAAGACTGAGTAATTAATCCATCTGATACACTTCTTATAGTCCTGCCATCATCCATAGGCACATCAGCATCCTGTAGTCAAAACAAAAGCTCAGCAACTGGTTGTAGGAAAGTATTGAATATTAGTTGAATCTTTGGATTACATTTTGAGGTCTTTTCTTTTCTTGTCTTTTCTTTTCTTTTCTTTTCTTTTCTTTTCTTTTCTTTTCTTTTCTTTTCTTTTTTCTTTTTTTTTTTTCATAAAGTGCTAATAATTACTCAGAGCAATTACTTTTTATATGATCATTTTCTTTTCATAGACCCATGGAAGTTGAAAATACTTGAAATCTAATGTACCTACTTAACTTCAGCGCCTGGAGCATCTGTTCTGTCTATGCTACTGGCAGAGGTTGTTCAGTGACTATTCTCATCCAGTGAGCATGATCATCCTGTGCTTGAGATAAACAAGACTTTTTCTTGATGGCACTGTGAAAGAGGTTTGGCACAAGATTCACTACTTTCTGCAGTCTGACATTTGCAACCAGTCTGATAGGTACACTATGTGTATCTGTGCATATTAAAGACTATATAGCACTTACATCTGAAAATGGCACATACTTTGAGCATATTAAGGTTCATAAATAGAGTAAATAGAATAAATAAGGGCTCTTTTCTTCTTAATGGATGATACCAAAGTGCTGAGACCCAGGAATAATTGCTCCAGATGAGGGTACGAGCTGATGGACAGAAGGGAAGCAGGTCCAAGACTGGGAAGAGGTCATCTTTGGGAGCCACCTGGAGAATATGTTGATGCATGCATTTACCCTCGTGCTCAGTGAATATAAATCGTTATCAAAGTTTGCCTGATGTAGCAACGAGCACGTTCAAGGATTTTTGTGGTGCTCGGGAGGTTTTGTAGGTGTATTTTCGAGGCAGGTGTCACTAGATGGCACTATTAGAAGGGCTTTCACAGGGTCCTGTGGGCGAGCAGCAGGCAATCGCTGCGTGCCTCGGCGTGTTGTGCTCTGCCTGTTTTGGTGGTGGTAGTGGGTGGGTGGGAAAGTAAGGGCTCAAAGGGCAAGGGAACTGATTTTCTTACACTTGCTAATACAGCAGGATTATTTATGGAGGCAGAGTCCCTGCCTGAAGCCAGGGGCTGCTGTCAGCTGAGCTCCTGGAACACCAATTTGGCTGCGACTTAGTTGTGCCCACCTCTGTTCTGAGCGGGTGGCAAATAATCTGGGGAAATGTATGACACTAATATACATGGAATTTGAAGATTTACACAGGGAGAATGTTACTTGTTTCGCCTCTAAAGAGAAGCTGATTTACATGGCCTAGAAATCGGGTGATGCTTAGCAGAGAGACAGCAGTATTTTAGTATGTGAATGTCATGTTGTATTGGGTAGGGCTGGGATGGAGTTAATTTTCCCCACAGCAGCCCCCATAGAGCTGTGCTGCGTGTTGGTAGCCAGCAAGGTGTTGATAACACACCGGTGTTTTGGCTGTTGCTGAGCAGTGCCGGCACACATCAAGGCTGTCTCTACAACATTGCTCCCCCTCAGCAGTGGGCTGGGGGTGGGCAAGATCTTGTGAGGGGACACAGCCAGGAGAGCTGACCCAAACTGACCAAAGAGATATTCCATACCATTTGATGTCTGCTCAGCAACAAAAGCTAAGATGGGGCTGGGGGAGGGGGGAAGAGGAGCATTTGTTATTAATGACATTTGTCTTCTGGAGCAACCACTACACACACCAAAGCTCTGCTTCTGCTTCCCTGCAAGTGGCCAGACATCACCTGCTAATGGGAAGTAGTGAATAAATCTTTTGTTTTCCTTTGCTTCCACACTCAGCCTTTTGCTTTTACTTTATTAAACTGCATTTATCTTGACCCATGAGGTTTTTTTCCATCTTACTTTTCTCACCTCCCTGTGCTGCTAAGGGTGGGAATGATAGAGTGGCTTGGTAGGCACCTGGCATCCAGTCAAGGTCAACCCACCCCACATGTAAAGGAGATAATTATGTGATTAATTGCACAGCTATATGAGAAATCAATCTGTGCACTAAAATCTCTCCTGTAATCCATCACAAGCAAAACTTATTATGGTCATTCAAATATCTAGCCTAAAATATTCTTTTTGATAGGTTATGATAATTTCTTACTTCACATACTAATTTTCTCTCAGTCCTCTGTTCATAACAATGTTGTTTTCTTTTGTAAAATCATTGTCTTGGAGTAAGCCAGCATTTAATGTAGGTTTGATATTTTGTGACTTCTTGGACTACAAAAATGCCCCTTTTTACCCCTGAATCTGGACTTTTAGGATGGGACACACAGCCCTCACTTTTAGCCCTGAGACAAGCTCTTAGAAGTGGCACATTTGGTTCAATAAAGCAGTTTTACATAATTTTTTGATATATTCATATTTTCCTCTGGATTCTGAACATACCTGTGACATGTCTTATTGTCAGCAGGTCTAAAGACTAACTAATGTTAGTCTAATAATGTTTTTAAAAATGTCTTAATTTGTTTTTAGTGACTGTGGAATAAATGCACTGGTATAAAATGGTGCAAAAGATTTTTTTATCAGGAATTTCAGATTACCATATTATTACAACAGCAAAGTCAGAAATAAAATGACCTTCATAATCAAACAGAATCAAAACCTTTTTATACTTGCCACATGGCACAGTAAAATGCATGGGCTTTATACACTCTCTTTGGATGTTTGTTATGTAGACTTTCTTACAGTTTCCGGTCTCAGGGTGGGTATTATTAAAATAGATTCCTTCGAGGTCTGTGCCTCAGACTTATCACTCCGAATGCTCATTTGTCCATCTGAGGCTATGCTATAGCTCTGACAGAGACAAGGTGAAGCAAAATCTTTGCTTTAGAAAAAGGATTATTTGAAGTGATCTAAAATCCATTTCTAAATAAACATAAAACCACATAGCATCTGGGAAATGAAAAAAACACCAATAACGGCTGTGCTCCGGGATGGAGAAAATTATGAACTGTGTCATTTCTCCAGTGTTTTGCCTTGTATTGCGTACGTGCTGTGCTAGGAGACTTGCCTCTCAGGCAGATCACAGAAAGCGTAAAGAAAGCAGATGCAAAGGTCAGACCCAGCTGAAATCCCTGCTAGTGCACCTGAGGTATTTGCTGAAAACAGCAGGCAAGGACCAGGCTAAGCAGGCAAGGAACTGTCACCCTGCGAGAGGCTGCTGTTTCCCCCTGTGTTTGGGAGAATTTCAGTACCCGTCCATCCAGAACTGCATGAGGATTTGTGCACAGCTTTAAAGAAATTACATTACCTCACATTTACAGCTTCCTCAAAAAGAAGGAGATAATTTTTCTCTAATCACTAATCATATAGAAATGGCAAAGTTTCATTGCTTCTAAAATTTCCTGAAGACTCAATCAATATTTCTTCACTTGACCCTCTAAATAGTATTCTTTTCCTTCAATAAATGATAAGCAAAATTCAGTTGCAGATATTTTCAAACACTGCAGCTACCAAAGCTAATCACAGTGGTTTACTTCTGTTTCTTACTCTTGGTGCAATTTTCCAGTCACATATCCTCCTTTTTTTCTACTTCACTCACTTCGGTACTTGCACACAAAAAGAAATCCAATACAAACAATCCTTCTTTTGAACAGTGAAACCAAAATGATTCGTACATTAGGAGCATACAGCGAAGTGCATCCAACTCCTGGTGACTGAGGGCTGTCTCCATTAGTAGAGACACAGAACAAAAGGGATCATGAGTCTGCAAGTGTAGCACTCAGGGCACCATACCTGGACGAGAAGATGTTTGGCGTCCCATCCCTACTTCACTTAACAATTATCATCAAATGCTTTGTAGGCTTAGATCATAGGTCCAGGGCCCTATTTCTGGCCCTGCTACTAGTTAAACCATGCAGGCAAAGTGATACAAATACAAGGTAATTATACCCCATACTCCCTATATCCCCTCCTACTGTTCTTGGAAGAAACTATATTGCATCAAAAATGGTTAAGGTGTTTTCCCAGTAGCTGGGATCTATGGAGTCATGGTTTTTAGAGAAGGGATTAGCAAAGTCTGTGGAAGCTTAAAAGGAAGAAAGCTCAAGTCATGAGCACATTGCATTTGTTGCCTTACCTCTGTGACTGTTATTGATGAAACCATGCTGAAAATAATGGATTTGGTTCTAGAAAATGTAGTGGAAGGAGGGTATTGAATTGATCTGTGTTAGAAGAAGAGCTAGGAAAAAATATCAACATGTTCTCTGTTCTTTTTAGTGAAAAACTCTGGGTACTCTATTTAACTCTTTGAAGATAAATTGTAACTTCATCAACGTAAGAATCAATATGATGAATAATATTTTCATAGAATGATTTTTCATCAATCCAGGTAAATGTATGATAAAATCCAACATCTGGAATTTGAAGTCAGACAAATTCAAATTAAAAATCAGGTGAATATGATTCATTGAGTGGCTATTTGATTAATCAAGCTGTTTGCCAAGGTCTACAGTGGATTCTCTCTTCCCTTAGGTCAAGATGGTATATTTTAATTAAGGTAAATTTAGTCCAAATGGGAACATATTCTGTAGTTTCTCATAGGGGTGGGTGGATTGATACCCACAAATTCCCATCTAGCTCTGTGACCCAGCATTGATGAAAATGAACATAGAACTGAGTAGCACATCGCCATGTGAATGTGTCAACCAAGAAAGGACAGATCTCCTTCATTTTTTAAAAGAGAGGTCCCAAAATTTTAACCGTGGGAGGCCATCTGAGCTGTGAAGGGCTCTCCCATAATGAAGAGAAAAGTCCAACATGCAACACTTTTTCCACCACACTTCTTGGAGGACCTGCAGGTGTGACCTGCTCCGCTTGGCTGAGGAAAGGTGGAGTGCCACTGACTGGGAGGGTGGAAAGGGAACCACAGCGTGTGTCCAGGCCTTCTGCTCTGCTGAGTTGGCTGATGAGAGAGAGGAAACAGTGGTAGAGGAGTTCTGGGGAGTGAAGACTCACAGACTCAACTAATATTGCAGATTTTGTGACTGTATCAACAGATAACAAATTTGATATTGTTTGGTTGNGGGGGGGGGTGTTTCCTAGAACCACAATGGATAAACTGTCCTTTGGTAGTTTAAATTCACCTGACTATTGATGTCCCTCAACATCAGCAAGCATTTGGACATTCCTAAGCCTGAGCAGGTTTCTGAAATTAGGTATATCAGGCATGGCATGGAGGCATTCTCAGAGGCCAAACACAGGACCTTATCCCATGTAAAGTCAGTCAGGGGCTGTAGTATCATTGTGAGGTTGCTTCTGGAACTCCCCTGTACCCTTGAACTGCACCTGTACTCCTGAATGCTTCTGCTCCGGGGCTTTCTGGCCCAGTGGTAATGAATGATTGCACTCCCAAACTATTCCTCTCTGGGGCAGACTCAGCACAACTACCTTGCATAGCACCAACCTACCATTTTTATTATTTTGTGCAGTTTTTCAGTTGAAAGCAACTGATGTAATGCCAGAGCTCTGTCACAGCCCACCAGATAGTTTTATAGCATGCTACTGAGAAAATCACCGGTGTCTTGGAGATTGCACAGCCACCCAGGATAGTGATGGAAGAGGGAGCCAAATGTGGTACGGTTTGGTCTGTGCTTTTTGGGAGCAGACTCTGTAGTGAGCTGTCCCAAGAACTGTACCTGAGTTTTGTGAAATGATTGTTAAGTTGTGTGAATAGTCAGGGTGCAGAAATTAAGTGGGAGCTAAGACCTGCCTCACAGGGAAGAAGCAGGAAGTGGTTTTCAGGAGAGTTGATCTCCTCTGCTGAAGCTCTTCCCTTTTGTATTAATAAATTTTAATTAATATTAAATATTCTTCACACCCAGGATGTTAACAAGATAGGTTCACACATCCATCTTGACTTCCGCAAACATCAGCATATACAACTGTTAATTTGTCTGTCTCTTCCACCTCCTCTTTCTTTTTTTTTTTTCATCAGCTCAGTGATTCATGTTTGTAAATCCCAGAATATTTCTTCTACCAGGCTAGTTTCTGCTTGTAACTTCTTAAGTTGGTGAAGAGTTGTTAAGCAAAATCAAGAAAATACTGTAAATGGCATTAATTACAGTGAGGGAGATGTAATAATTCTTATTTTATATTTTTCAGAAGTAAATTCTGGAAGTAAACGAAGTACTATCCAGCAAACTCATTCACAGTTTAATTCTGTGAGTAAATCAAAGTGTACTTGATAATCCTATCCTTACATGATTCTTAGATCTTTTACTTAAGAAACTCTCGTGCTTTAACCGCAGCTGGAAGCTTAGCACCGCACAGCCACTCACTCGCTCCCTGTGCATCAGGATGGTGGGAGAAAAACAGAAGGGTGACATCATATGGTATGTAATATCCCTTTGGTCAGTCGGGGTCAGCTGTCCCAGCTGTGTCCCCTCCCAACTCCTTGTGCACCCCCAGCCTGCTCACTGGTGGGGTGGTGTGAGAAGCAGAAAAGGCCTTGGCTGTGTGTAAGCACTGCTCAGCAGTAACTGAAACATCCCTGTGTTATCAACACTGTTTCCAGCACAAATCTAAATCATAGCCCCATACTAGCTACTGTGAAGAAAATTAACTCTATTCCAGCCCAAACCAGCATATTCTCCACTCCTTATTCCATATAATTTACATCATACTCAGGTCCCACACTATCCAATACAACCTCATTAACCACCACTTCCTTCCCATCCTTTGATATAGCACACAGATATCATTCCCATACTTATTGGACCAGTCTTGTGAAATGTCTGTAAAATGTCAATAAATGTCAACAAATGTCCACAAAATGTCCACTGAGTTCATTTAGTCTATGTCTTTGGGCTCCATCTGTCATGGTGGTCACTCAGGACAGGAGAGGTGGTGTGTTGTGTGAAGTTACCAAAGGCAGCTCAGGTCGGGTCACTGCTGTGCTTGCACTGCTGCTTGTAAGGCTGCTTCTGCATCGGTTCAGGTAGCTCCTGCTACAGTATTTTCCATAAGATGCTACTTGATTTCTGGGTTACAATAATTTAAAGGTATTTAGATTACAATCTCCACCCCTGGTCCCTTTGGGCTGGGTTATAGGTTTTAACATTGCAATGAACTCCCCTCCCTCCCCCCCACCCCCCCACCCCCTCCGCCTTGTCCCTGTTCCAGCTTGGAC
>VXBL01008486.1:168650-183111 GCA_013400195.1 Aramus guarauna | reverse complement strand
TGGAGGAGAGAATTGGAAGGGTAAAAGAGAAAACTTGTGGGTTGAGATAGAGACAGTTTAATAGGTAAAGCAAAAGCCGTGCATGCAAGCAAAGCAAAGCAAGGAATTCATTCACCCCTTTCCATGGGCAGGCAGGTGTTCAGCCATCTCCAGGAAAGCAGGGCTCCATCATGCATGACAGTTACTTGGGAAGACAAATGCCATCACTCCGAACATCCTCCGTTTCCTTCTTCTTCCCTCAGCTTTATATGCTGAGCATGACGTCAAATGGTACGGAATATCCCTTTGGTCAGTTGGGGTCAGCTGTCCCAGCTGTGTCCCCTCCCAACTCCTTGTGCACCCCCAGCCTGCTCGCTGGTGGGGTGGTGGGAGAAGCAGAAAAGGCCTTGGCTGTGTGTAAGCACTGCTCAACAGTAACTGAAACATCCCTGTGTTATCAACACTGTTTCCAGCACAAATCTAAACCATAGCCCCATACTAGCTACTGTGAAGAAAATTAACTCTATCCCAGCCCAAACCACCACACAAACAATCATCTCTCACTCTGAAATTAATAAATTCAATTAAATAAATCACAGAACACTATAGACTGCAATATACATACAACTTGTTAGATTAAGCTTTCCTGACTATCACTATGTCTTTTCTCCAAATTCCTTATATCTGCAAAATTAGCCTTGCCTAGTACTCCTGATTGAGGCAAGAATTAGGAACAGGAGCAGGAAATAGCATAAGAACACAGGAAAAAGTACTAATTTCATAGTATTACTATATATGTGTTCAAATAACATCTAAAACAGTCACATTCCTGCAGAGACACAAGTTGCCTTGTCAGGTTTATTATGACTAATAAATAAATGTTTGAATAGACACTCAGCAAGAATTCAATGAGACCTAGAGGGAATTATAAATCTCTCTAAATTACCTAATCTGGAGAAAATAAAATTAATAGTAACACTTTTCAGTCTTCTGATGATGAAGCCCTGACTTGACTGGAGGCATTATGAAGACTCTGAGATTAATCTTCTTATTAATATAGTGTTCTGGCCTGGTAATACAGGAGGATGCAGACATACATGAGTATCTTCCACAGCTTTCAGTTTTCCCCTTGGGCATGTTTAAGCTCTGGTCCTTTTTATTGGCCTTTTCTGGGATTTTCTCACATGGAGCTTTGTCTTCCTAGAACTTTGGTACCCGAAAGTGAATGCAGAGCATCGTTACCAGTGTTGAGAGAATGGAAAGGCTCCTCTGAGGGTTAGATAGCACTAGGAGTTCCAAAGCACAATCATCTGCATTTATCAAGATATTTTTTGTTTAAATCTGAGCTTTTGGGGAATCAAACGGATATATTATTTTTATATGACATTTATAACATATGGCATTTTAAATGTCATCTACATCCATTCTAGGGTAGGGTGACTAACTGGGCACCAATCCTTGTCTTTCCTCTCCCAGGCAGCAGCCCATTGCACAGCTCTTGGATGATACAAGGTGGTCATAGTTGTATCTAACCCTGCCATAACACACTGCAAAGTTGAAGTCACAAAGCTTTTGTTACTGGTGGAGATTTTTTTTTCCCCACCCACTAAATGGGGATTCTGCAGCTAATTACCTAGCCTCTCTTTTTGGTTAATGAAGAGCAATAGGCATTCTAGAGGATGATTCAGTACACCTATTTTAAACACCCACCTTGGGTGGGATGAGTCATGACTGTGAGGTGCCAGTGTCTGTCCACTAACTACAGAAAGAGCCTAGATATCTAGTTTACACCTAGATGACTAAATCCTATATGGCTTAAGTTGGGTGAAATGAATCATTCCTGGTGACTACAGAAACAGATGAGTCTATACCAGCAAAAAGGAGGAGGTTTTGCATTTCAACCTTCTTCTGCAGTTTGACAGTCTTGGCATAGCAGTCATCTATGAAGGGGGCACTCTCGAGTTAGATGCTCTCCTTAAAGGGAAGCTCTTGTGTGGCAGCTCCACACCTACCTCCACCTGGGTAGGTGACTAGATGGAAATCACATGCTCCCTTTCCTTTGGCTGACTAAAAGAAGGTCAGTTTTGTGCTTTGCTTCGGGGAAGGGAAGAATATCACTCCACAGCGTTTTCAAATCCTGTCCAAACAAGGACAATGAACTGAATATAGACCACCAGAGACCATCAATAGGCACTACGATTGGGCTGGAGAGACCATCATGGAGAGACTGAGGACAAAAGAGACATATTTTGGATGTTGACAGCAGTCAGCAGCGTAGAACAAAGCCACAGAGACTGGCTCCAGATCAGCCAACACTACAGCGAGCCAGTATAGGAGCACAGGGAGTACAGTGGTACTATAGCCGTGGAGGCAGGTGCTGACCAACGCAGTAACCTCCACTCCAAACCAGTGCTACAGATGGTCACTTGCAACTGCTGCCAAAGTTGGAAGTGGACCAGCTTATGATGGAAAGACTTGAAGGCTCTCCAGAAAGACCCCGTCAGAGCAAGTCATGTTGCAAGGGACTAGTGTTGCATGGTGCTGATCCGTCAAACCCGAATAGCAGACACAAAAGGGCTCCCTGTTGTGGAGTGGTTGCACAAGCAGGGAGCCTGCCAGAGGCTGCCCCTGCCAACATCTGCACTCTGACCAAACTGCCTTATCCAACGCTGGCTTTTGTGTAATATAATAACCAGCACTACCTAATAAGCACAGTGCTATATGAGCTTCTCTGCAAAACACAGCCAGTTCTTGTGGCAGTCTCATAAAGGAACAATTTTGCCTATCTTGCTTGATATTTGCAATTACAAATGTTTCCTGGAGAAGGACTGTCAATGAACTGGGCAGTTTAAATGCCTGTAAACAATCCATTACTTAATAATACTCAAATCTCTGAAATGGTCTATGCTGTTACATGGATGCGTGGACCTCTGGGAATATCTCAAGTGAAGCTAGTGAACACTAGCTGTGTCACATCTTATGGGTCATCTGTGAACCTGCTGTGATTTCTGCCTACTGGGGACTGTCCTGACCAAGATGGCCAAGAATGATCTCCCTCCCACCTCATATTCATTGCTTGTATCAGGAAGAGTGTGGCCAGCAGGACTAGGGAAGTGATTGTGCCCCTGTACTCGGCACTGCTGAGGCCGTACCTCGAGTCCTGTGTTCAGTTTTGGGCCCTTCACTACAAGAAAGACATTGAGGTGCTGGACCATCTCCAGAGAAGGGCAACGAAGCTGGTGAAAGGTCTGGAGCACAAGTCTTATGAGGAGTGGCTGAAGGAACTGGGGTTGTTTACCCTGGAGAAGAGGAGGCTGAGGGGAGACCTTATCGCTCTCTACAACTACCTGAAAGGAGTTTGTAGCGAAGTGGGTGTTGGTCTCTTCTCCCAAGTAACAAGGGATAGGACAAGGGGAAATGTGCCAGGGGAGGTTTAGATTGGGTATTAGGAAAAACTTCTTCACCGAAAGAGTGGTCAGACATTGGAACATGGGTTGCCCAGAGAGGTGGTGGAGTCACCATCCCTGGAGGTGTTCAAAAAATGTGTAGACACGGCACTTCGGGACATGGTTTAGTAGACATGATAGTGGGTTGACAGTTGGACTTGACGATCTTAGAGGCCTTTTCCAACCTTAAGATTCTATAATTCTATGATTCTTAGAAGGTATCACCCTTTCCTGCAGAGTATTGGATGAAGTGACAGCTGAGAAGGTTATATTACTGATGCTAACAGTCATATTTTTTTTCTCTTGTGGAAAACAAACCATTTCTCGTGAAGAAATGGCAGCCCTCAAGACTTTAAGATTTTAAAAAATATCTTCTGCCTTTTTCCTGGATATCTATTTCAATACATCTGTATTACTGTACACTTCTGCTTAGTTACAGTATCATCTGTATTTTCAAGTAAGGAATTTAGAATCCAGAATGATTTTTAATGATCAATTTTTATGAACAAGTAGATGAGAATGTACTAACACCAGCAAAGAAAATATGTGCCAACTTTGTCGGAAATGAACTGAAACCACTGTAGGCTCCTTAGCATTCACTAGTGAAAACCATTGAGCCCTCTTGGCTGCCTGCTCTTTCTGCTGCCAGCAGTGCTAACAGTTCACATTGACTCAAGGATCCAGCTGCCAGCCAAATAATATAGCTTGGCTTGCAAACTGGAGCTTTCCTCTAGCTTCTGACCGATGCCCAGATGCTGGGATGATTTGGAGATCCAGTGCTATATCCTTACTGCAGATGCTTCCTCCACATGATGCAGCTCCTCCGGGCTGAGGCTGGTGGCTGGATCATCCAGGGATCCCAACCATGCTGACTTCTAAAAGAGTTTAGATTTATCTTCACAGTGATAGGAGAAAAAACACAGGAAGGACGGGTACTAACCAGTGACTTTCTTATGGTCTTGTACAGTAACTTTGCGCTGACAGTGAAACTGCTTTTGGCTTTTATCCCCCCAACTAGAGCAGCCTGAGGCAATGTGAGCATTCATGCCTGTGTCAACGGTGCAGCCACCTGCCCCAGTTTCTCCCTTCCACTCATGAGCAGAAAAGGCCCCCGGCTCTTCGTGACACAGCTCTCCCCGGGGTTCATGGAGTTCTTACTGGCCATACATAAGATCATTCCAAAAAACTGTAAGTATAAGCCCTCACCTGGAGATTGATAGGTAATTGCCTGTTTGCTCCCAGCACTGTTGTCTCACTTACTTTCCAGTCAGTTACCATTTGTGATCTTAATAACTTTTTCCTCTGCTGTCCTCTCCAGTTTTCCCTCAGCTAATGTCAATGTCTCTTCTTTCAGCTCTGCCCACTCCTCCTTCCCATAGCATAGTGACAGCTTACATCCTGAGCTGCAAATTTTCCACTGTCTCTACCCAGCTTTTAAGAGAAGCCTTTGTGTTAAATGAAGCAAAGATTTCTGTCACTGTAAGCTGCAACGAGAATGCAAACCACCTTGACTTAACAGTACCACACAGTTAGAAGGATACTTTTTTTTTAATTTATTTTATTTTAAGTAACTAAAACTGGAGAGGGTTTGAGAGGGAATTGGTGTCTTGAAGAGGGAGGACAGCCAAGAGCCTGTATTGTCTACCTTGTTATTCGACAACTTTTCCAGAACAAGTAGAATAACTGCTATAGAAAGTTACTTCAGTTTAGTATTCCCACCCCTAGGCTCAGCAGAGCTGTGAGGAGACCAGAGCATACATCCAGCAAAGCTACTGCACTTGGCGTTACGACTATTTGTTCTTTGTGCTAATTTCCACCAAGGGCAAAATACAATCCAGAGTCCAATCTAAACTCAAAATGTCTTTACAGTTATGGTGAAATAAGGCACAGCAGGAAGCTTCGTATTTAAAATTTTATACCAGTCCTTGTTTTAGAAGTAGAGCAAACAGATCTGTGACCACAACATCCCTCCCTTCCTCCTTAGACAGCTACAGGCAGCTCTAATGAAGCCTTTTGCTTCAGTTTTGCCTGTGGATGGGTACGAGAGATTACTAGGTTCCTGCTCCAGTTAATTACCTCACTGCCAGCCATCGGCGCTCTCAGCAATAATGCCCTGCAGCAGGAGAGCAAAGGCGAGTGTCGTGGGTACCTGGGAAGGAGAACAGCGACTGTGATAGCAGTGAATGTGAAAGAAGACCAGGTGTCTGCTCCTCTATTTTGTATTACACTCCGCCCTGCTAGAAGTGTTTCTCCTTGCTAAGAAAAAAAAGTTGTAAATAAATAAATAAAGCATGTTCTGCTTATAGCTACTTACTGCTTACAGCTCTATTTCCTCTTCTACTAAGATAAGTCTTCTGGTAGGAGCATTCTCCAAGCTATTTCATTCAGTGCCTCATCCCTGCTGCTTAGTTCTTCACCATAAAAGAAGTATAATTTAAAATTAAAGCAGATATTTTATTGATGCACCCTGTTCAGCACTGAGTAGTTCAAGATTAAAAACTAGAAGAGATTAAGTGGAGAAAATAGGACTTGAAAAGACTGAAAGCTCACCTGGCCCAGCTCACAGCCCCAAGGCACATTCAATTACACCAAAATGATTCCTGGAAATGTTTGTCTAACCTATTCTTTAAAAACACTGGAGATTGCAATTCTACAGCTGCCCCAGGCTGTGTACATCAGCACTTCACCATCATCGTGATTAGAAACTCCTCTTTTAAGGTCGGAACTACATTTCCCGTTACTGCAATTACTCCCTTTATTCTCAGTGTACATAGGGAAAAATTTACAACTATCCACAGGGAAAAATTTACAACTGTCATCTCTGTGAAAACTACTTGAAGATCATTATTGTGCCTTTTGGTCTTTTCGAGACTGAACAATTTCTTCCAGTATTTCCTCACAAGCCTCGTCTCCTAATCCAGCAATCTCTTTTTTATTCCCCTCTTGTTTTCTTTCTCCATTCCTTCCAGGTGCTCTAAACCATTCTCAGAATTAATTCAGTTTGGTAAAAGGGTGGAATTCAGCTCTAGGTTTAATTCCGGATTCAGACTCCTAGATTTATCTGTAATGTATGTCTTCACAAGTGAGGACAGTGTCTAAACTCCTTGTAGTCTATGGAAATTAGTTTAGATTAGATGTTAGAAAGAAATTCTTCACTGTTAGAGTGGTGAGGCACTGGAACAGGTTGCCCAGAAAGGTAGGGGTTGCCCCCTCTTTGTGGAGGGTGTCCCTGCCCATGGCAGGGGGGTTGGAACTAGATGATCTTTGAGGTCCTTTCCAACCTAAACCATTCTGTGATTCTATGATTCTATGAAATCTAGTTTATCCAGTCAGTGGAGTGTAGAGAGTTATCCAGATTATCCTAAAGTGGGCAGATTTAGTCAGATAAATAGCTCTGAAGGCTCCAGTGGGCTCAGTGCAGTTGCGTAGACATGGATGTCCAGTGCTATTTGAGATGCCTTTGAATATCCTGCCCAGTATCCAAGTATCGGTCCAGAAGGACACAGTCTCCTATAGTCTCCGTGTCACATCACCAGCCCCATGTCTAAGATGCCTTATGACACCTCAATGTGTAGAGATGGCCCCAGATGTTTATATTTAGGCAACTGAACTGAACCCACAGCTGACATGTAGATTCTTACTTTGCAAAATCCAGGTCAGATAGAGATTCAGATTCTTATTGTCTAACTTGTCTTAGTGTCTAACAGTAAGAGTTAGACATGGCATCAGAAGCTGTACACACAGCCTGTAATGATAAATACAAGGATGATCATAACTTATTTGTTTATGGAAAAAAAAAAATAATGTCCACAAATAGTCAATCTTATCAGAAGAATGTTTTGGGTTTTTTTCTATTCTGGGCTTTATATGCCAATTCTGACATCCTCTGCTGGAAGCGGAAAGGAATGCCAGAATCTAAAATTATTGTTCTTCTAAACTGAGAAGGTGAAGATATTTGCTTGTCCAATAAAATGTGATATTAGCTCTCTTTTCCATGTTTTAGCTTACAAGATGTGGGATGCTGTGATGGCTAAACCACCCTCCTCTTCATGCTGCACAAATATATACATGAGTTAAATGATTGCTTGCAGCTTCTGTGTTTTCACTTTAAAAATGCCGTGTATAAAAATGGATGACCTGTCTAAGTTTCATTCAATCTGGAAAAATTCATTTCTCCAAGGGGTGGAAAGTAGAATCAAGAGGATCATTTGTGCTAGTGGTGCATATGACATAATGGATGAGTGAAAGTTACTGCTCAATAAAAAGTAATTTTATCTGGGCTGGAAGATCCCTCCTCATATCATTTTGGATGAGATGCTCATGTGGGCAACAGTAGACAAGATGAGTAAAATAGGGAGGATAGAAAGGAATTTTGGAGCTCTGACAAGCTCTCAAGCTCATCAAAAACCTGCAGAGCTCCTCTAGAACTGCTCTAGATGCTCTGCTAAGAGGGAAGACCATGCCAAGGGTGGGAGGCAATAAAGCTGATTTAGTAAGCAACCTGTTTAGTAAGCAATTCTTGCTTTACTAATAGAGTATCAACTCTTCTACATACATTTCATTTCTTTGCCCTCCTCTGGATATTGGCTTGAAGCAGCTCAGGTGGGATTACCTCAGGTTTTCTAGGAAGGTGATGCCGTATTGAAGGAGCAGGGACTTGCAGTCAGCCTCAAGTAACAGGGCAGTCCCCACAGCAGTCAGGCTCCTCACCAGTCTCGCTTGCTCTCTCCCTCCACAGGTTGCTGCAAACGGTCTGTCCTCACCTTTTCTCCCCTCCTGACATGAGAAAAGTCAGTCTTGTTTCTGCTCATCCTCCTGAGCACGTGCAGTATTTGCAGCTAACCAGGCAATTCAAGTCAGTATCATTTTACCTCACCTTAAAGAATTCATTTCAAAACAAAACAGAAAAAAACCAACAACCTGCCATGAAAAGCTAAGCTGTATTGACGTTTTCGCTGATGCTCGAACTCTAGCTAAAAAAGGTAGGACACAGAATTTTGGGTAAACGTTTGCTGAACTAAAAAGCTTTTTCCATCCACTAGCAAGCCAATCAATAAAATTTAGCTCCATGTTCCAGGGCGTCCATTTACACACTTGGTTTTGAGTCCTCAGCTGCCTATTTGACAACCCTTCCATCCTGACACATTGTTCAATACTGTTGGTTAGTTCTAGGAAGAAACTGGATGTGAAAATACCCAGTGAGACTGATTATATTCCTGCTGTTTAAGCATGTTCTCCCAAGGCACATTTAGCTACACTTTGAATAATGTTTCAGTTGAAATTACCTCTTTTCTGNATTTTTTATTTAATTTTTTTTTTTTTTTTTTTTTTTTTTTTTTTTTTTTTTTTTTTTTTTTTTGACAGATGAATAACAAGTACGTAGCGGAGCAGCAGTTCGTTTTGTAAGATTCAGAACAAGGTTATAGCCTTTCTACCACAGTGTTGCTTCTTGTATTTGTAACAAAATTCAATGCAATGAATGTATTAAATTGCTAACCTATGTTGGTAGACTTAGTGCCTGGAAATGAACACTGTCTTCAATCCTTTTGCCTTTCTATCCAGAAGTACATCAGCTATATACTACAAAAATGAGGGATATGATATAAAATTGGAAGCTGCCAGATTGAAAGGCCTATTTCTTTCTTTAATTGGGTGTATAATTAATTTCTCTTTTCCTTCTTTTTCTGCCCACCCCTTCCCTCAAGATGGTCTAATGTTTATCCCGGGTGTGCTGAAATCAAATATATGAAAATATTGAATCTACTCTCACTTGCCTACATATACATTAAAATGCAAACCTTCACTTGGAAGTCAACACTCTCAGGAGACCTTCAAATGCAGCATTTTCTGATGTTGATATTTTGTTGTTCTGATATTGCTGTCTCATATTAAAAGAAGTTTAGATATTGTTTTACTATTTATGACTTTTATGGTCACATGGGAATTCATGGCTGTGCAGGAGCTGGAGTAAGAGGCAGCAGCCACTGCTACAACCCTCTGCAAGGGGTGGTATTGGCTTCCTCTGAGCCAGCTCAGTTTTACTGGGCAGCACAGAGGGCAGCATCTCGTTTGGGTTAGAGTTTCAGGCACTTCAGCAGCTAGTTCCTCACAAGTTAATGGAGAAGACCTAGATTTAGCTAAACCAGCCTGTAAGACTTCAGAAACAACGGGCTCGTGTGCTCTGAATAACACCAGTCAAGGACTGCTTTCATCTTAGTTCATCTGAGGTTGCATAAAGGCTTTTAAGGTTTTGCATTATGGAGTGAACATTTGAACTTGTTTAAGATTATTATTGTTACTTAAAAAGAAATATTTTAGATGCTCCAGCTGAGAAAAGACTTTTCTGTTTCAAAGTCCTAACAACGTATCCCGGCCAAAGAGTATAAAATGCAGTAAATGATCCTCTCTACCTTTCCTTACCAAGCACTTTGGGGTCCACTGGTGAAAAGTGCTACAGAATTTCCCATTGTGGTAATTACTGTTATTAAAACTGAATTCAATTTAAATGGGGGATGCAGTTTTTGAAGTAAAGTTGTGGCTAAATAAAAGTGAATTTGTATTATCCCCCAAAGCATTTCTAACCACATTTAAGCAAGATATCACCAGCTGAGGCTGTGAACTGTGGGAGCACATGTTATTTTTGCTCAAGAACATTGCTTGTCATTTTGTATAAAGAAAATAAAGTATTTACATTACCTCCAGAATTTCCGATCACTATATAATCTTAAAATAGTTGCCAGCAATCTCCTGGGAAGAAAAACAAATATGTCCCAAATTAGCACAAAAATATAGAAGATTTATGCTGTATTTTAAATGAGGAGAGGACTTGTCAAACTTCCATCAGATTGTTCAAAATATTCATAATATGACTGTTCTTAATTAAATGATTAAACCTGCTCCCTTCACTTCTGCTAATGAATTCTCAAGTCCACCTTCTGCTATCCACAACTTTTCTTTTGGCTGAAGTCTCACTTCTTTCATCATTAGAAGAAGCATTTAATAATAAGATAATTTTCTTTGTGTGGGCAGACATCTGTTTCCAATTTAGCTTTCGGAAGCCTGGCAGAGCCTCCATCAGCTTGCAATGATGTGACAATGTTCATCTTATGATGCTTTCCAAAAGTTTGGTACATTCAGATGTATTAAAAATTATAATTTTGTTAGTTCCCAATGTGATGGTCTCACAGTCATATAACATTTTTAACACCTTTTTGTAGAGGAAAAGCAAGCTATACTTACTGTGTCATTTATTCTGTTTGGTATTAGAAAAACATTTGAAACCTTAATATTATTAAAACTCATCCTATAAACTCGTACACAAAGGTCACGTATATGTAGCAGGAGACTATGAATCTCAGCAGAAATTAAGGACAAAAATGACACAGAGTGTGATAAGGATGCTACGGGTACAGATACATATTGTCTGGGAACTGAAAGACTTGTTTCTTATTCTGCAGATGGCACGGCTACTTTTAATATTTAAAGGGTAACTAAATAAATAAAGGTTTTCAGAAGCAGAGAAGTGAGGGTGTGAGCAAGTAAATGAAATGTCGGCATCTCTTGAACAAAGCAAATAAATAGATAACCATGGTGAGGAAACTGTAAGGTATGTCCATCCCGGTACAGTGCTGCTTTTTTGATCAATTTTGGGTATTACTGTTCTCTTCTCACTATTCTTTCTATTTATTCCTTGTGATGATTTGATGTCAGGTTGGGACATCAGACACGAGAAACTCAGCTGATCTGCCTGAACATGTGCTGGAGACCTTCACCCACCTGCAGCCGACGGCAGATGCCGGCAGGGCACCAGGACAGCTCCGGCGGCACTAGACGCCTGTGTTTAGGGACCTGAATCGAGCCCAACATCTCCACAGGCTTCAATAGCTCTGTCTTTGTTGTATGACATATTTGTACTTCAAAGAGCTACCCTGGCATTTTCTATGATGAGTGAATAGGACTTTATTTCTTTCTACCTCATTGCTTTAAAAATACTAATTACTAGACCAATTTTTACTTATGGAGATGGTTCTGGTCTTTTTTTAATCTCTCAATGGTGATATACTTCTGGATTATGCACAAATGTTTACAACACTAGACAACTCTCTGAAAAAAAATATTACAATAATTAACACCAATGAATTTTTAATTATAATTAAGAATCTTTAAAGCTTGATTGAACGAAGTTTTCAGGAACTGCAGTACATTCAAGCAGAGGAGATTTCTTGAGGCTGGATGTCTTCGGATGAGAAGTCTTTCAGCTAAGCAATGCTGAAGTGTATATTGTGCCAACTTTATAGTTAGGGAGAGTAATTTAATTTGCAGTGTCCCAAGTCTGTTCATAAACATTAAATTCACATGAAAGAAATAAAAGCAATTTCAGTAACATGCAAATAAATTGGAATCTGGAGGAGCTAAGGAATCAGGTTTATGATACATATCACCTTAAAGATAGTGCAAACCATTTCAGAAAAGCTATGCAAAATGTATAGTTATAGCATTCTTTAATGTACATTTCCCCTTCTTTATTTAGCAACAACCAAACAAGAAATTTTGCTTGGATTTCTAAATGATTCTTTATCTTTATCTGAATAGCTGGGTTTTGCTACAGTAACAGCTGTGGCCAAAACCATGGCAATTTTAAAAAGAAGGGAAAAAACCCTAACCCTTGCATAAAGGATCAAAAGCAAAATGTAAAACATATTCAGGTTTTTTTCTAGGTCAATCCCTATTCTGCCCTTATTTTAAAAAATAACATCATTTCTATAGCAGCAGTCCAGGGAATTGCAATTTACAATCACTGTTACTTCAAATTTTTAGCCATTTTATTCTAATGCCTTTTAAAGATGGTATTTTCTGATATTAAGTTTACTTTTATTAGTTGCTTGTTGATTGAAGTGGCATCAGCAATTTTGCTACTAAGTGAAACTGGAACATAGGAAAATGTTACATTTACTTTCATTTGCAGTATTATTTTCCTTCAGGAAAAAAAAAAAAAAAATCTAAGGCATAGATCTTAAAACTGCCTGTAAAGATATTGTTTTAATTCTGACAAAAATGAGCTGAAGAAGTCTACAGCTCATTCTCATAGAGAATGTGAAATAATCCTCAATTACTCTTTAGAGCCTATAATACAGCGCCAGCTCTGAGTACTGCTGGGAACCAAGGGCCAAGTACTTCACTGCATTTGTAATCAGGTTGGGTCAACTAAAACAAACAAACAAGGGTAATAGAGAAAACAGAGGAGTAAAATAATCAACCTTTCCTCTTTGCCAATGTTCTGTTTCCAATGTTAAAAAATTTTAAATCAAGATGAATCTCATTAAACCTAATTATCCAATAATGCAAGGTGGAAAATAGTATTTTACTAACCCAGACTGATGAATATCTGATACTTCAACAGGGAAGCTCATGCGTTGTATGTGCATTGGTATTGTTTAGTCATAACCGTTGCAGAACATCCCACACAGTTTGCATTTACCAGGAAGCAGCAATCACCACAGATACTCTCATTGTGATCATTCTCTAACACCAACCGACATGTTTCCTATGTCAAGTTAATTTTGCATTACATATCTTCTGCGCAGATGTTGATGCTGGGTCAGAAACATGGTGCCGTCATGGAAAAGGAGTAGGACAGAGCTTTCATGCACTAGGTGTCTGCTCATCATGAACAGTCCCTGCTGTAGAAGTGACTAATGACACCTTCCTCATCGGTGCAGCAAAACAGAGGGAAACAGTTTGTCTTGTCAGACAAGGCGGTAATTTCATGCTCTTTCTTTTTGATTCCTATTTGAATACTGGATGGTCTTTAATTTCTAAAGAGTTTCTCACAAGTCTCTAGGAAACTTGTTCAGCTATTTAATGTCATTTTATTTGGAGTAAACTGTCACAAAGTGGTGGGCATTTCCCCTATTTCTCTTGTCCTTTCTTTGCTTGGCTGTGAAATCTTGATTTAGTTACACACCCAAGTATTCCCTCAGGCTATTAAGTGCTCAAGTACTCCAGCAAAACCTAGGAGAGATGACACAACAGATCTCTGCTACAAGACGTTATTTCCATTAGGAGTAATGTTCTGCACTGCAGCAAAATGCATTAATAGCATTGCATTATGTTATAATGGCACTACTGATGCATGTCACTACTCAGCACAGTTCATTATCTTGTGATTAAGGCATGTAGCAAGATAAGTGCAGTTTTACAGATACTTTTCTAAACAGCTGAAGTACTTCTGAGGAGTAAAAAAACCCACTTTCAGCTAAAGGGCTTTGCTTGTCTTGCATTTTGTGTTTTCTTTCTGAAATCCTACACACTCATTACATTCTTATTTTGAGGCTTGAATGACAATCAACATTTTCTACAAGATAACAAGGGAGTAGAGCAAAATAACGCTGAAGAAAAAGACATGTTAACATTTCCTCCAAGGGAACATTACTCATTAACAGTTTCGCAGCATTCAGAACTATTTTGACAGAAGTAATCTGTGCTCCCTCCTTTTTTTCATGCATGAATTAAAATTGTAATTAGTGCATTTGTAGAAAAATCACCACCTAATATACAAATGTCTGTCCAGAGATATTTTCTCTCTCTCTCTTGCAGTTCATTTAATAGTCTCAGCTCTTCTGTGGCATCAAGGAGACTAGTGAAATTTCATTACAGCACCATCTCATTTCATTGTTTAAGTCTGTGGTTAATATTAGATAACAAGGTATGACATCAAATTTATTCTTGCAGGCACAGAGTAACTCAGAGCATTCTGGTTTGTTCGAAAACACCGGAGACCTCTTCTTTGTCTCTTTTCAGAAAGTACATTGACTTTTTCTACTATATTGCAGTCTACATCCACAGGAGTAGGGATGCACTTCTACTGTTCCTGTTGATTAAAGAAAGAGCGATACCTAAAAGCGAACCTAAAGTGAGGATGTGAACATTTAGCTCTGCATTTACAAATGCTAGAGTTTCTCACAATACTTTCTTGTGCCTCCATTCACAAAGTGGCTCTAACCTCTCCTCTCCTCTCCTCTCCACTCCCCTCCTCC
>VXBL01008486.1:141769-168617 GCA_013400195.1 Aramus guarauna | reverse complement strand
TCTCCTCTCCTCTCCTCCTTCCTTTTTTATTTTCCTTTTTCTTGTTTATTTTACTTTTCCCTTTTTCTTTTCCCCTCTTCCTTTTCCTTTTCCTTTCCCTTGGCAAATCCCTCGTTAGAGCCCAGTATATCTTTCTGCTTCTGAAGATCAACCTTCTAGAACTGGCTCTTGTCCTCAACACTTATTTGTGCCTCTCCATAGCTTCCAATTAGCAGTTGATTTGTCTGTAAGATTCTGAATATAGGGGAGAAAAATCCATATTCAAAGGCATAGAAATGGAGGACTCAAATAAATGCCAAAGACGTATGGTTAAAATAAAATTACTTATAGCAAAGGATTAATGAAGCCCTAGAAATTTGTGATGAGAGATTATTGGACACTATTTTATTACATAAAACTTTGAAAGGAGACTGAAAAAGAAATAAAAAATTCAGAAAAAGCACATCTTTTAATACCAAATATCTATAGTATTATACATGTATTGGTATGGCTCGCTGTATCTGGATAATTCTTAACGTGTGAAGATTTATGTTCAGAACGCCTCTAGTACCTGAAGAAAGCTCATCTTTGATTAAGCAATGGGGAAATAAACCCCAGAACAATGAAGGCACAGACCTATAGAGATGTTTAAGGACTTTTCTCCTAACACTCCTAGCACCTAACAATCCATGTCAACCTGTATTTATGTATTTAAATTCTTTACCTTAAGGTCTTTCTGTGACTGAATCAGAAACTGAAAATAAGTTTTCTAAATCAAAGTTCCATGACAGAGTACAAGATTTGTCTCCTTTTTCACCTTCATTCCCTTCATTTCTGGCCTCTGAACGTTCATGGAGCCACTCACTGTGCAAAAGTGCAACAGTTACTGCTTTACAGTGACTTGGTTTAACATGCCCATAAACAGAAATAGATGTTCCCAAATGTTGTAGGGTAATTCAAAGTCTTCTACTAAGTAGTGAAATATCATTATGATAACACTAAAAGAAAGATGAAATGCAGTGCAACAAGTTTATTCTGACCATGCCCACTTTTCTCCAGTTAAAGAAAGAAAAAAATCATTAAAGAAAAAAAAGAGAGACAGAAGAAAATGAAAAGTCAAATTAATGCCTGGAGGACACTCCAAAAGGAAAGGAATGATGAATGTCATTTAGAATTCCCAGCTTGATTTATCTGCAATATTCATAAGTGTGTTTATCCAAAAGCTTTGTCTGGGATCAGGCAATTAATTAAACTAGAGAACATCTCAAGCAGGGAGAGCTGAGAGTTGTTAATAGTGTATGGCTGATAATCAAATTTAGCTCTGCTGTTTTTCTTGGAACACATTCCTCTGTTTGCACTTCTACAGCACTAGAAAGATGTGAGATCCATGGCTAAGCAGTACAATATGTAATAAGCAGGACCAACTCTTCAGAATTTGAACAATTACCCCTAATGTTGGTGTTACTATTTCTCAGCTCCAGCACAAGGATGATTGCACCTGAGATATCTTCATTTCTTTGGACATACACACACAAAGGCTTTTACCCAGTCCATTTTACTGGAGTGCAAGTGAAGAAGTAGGTGACTTGTACAATGAGAGGTCAAAGTTGAAAAATAAGAATAGCAGAAATGGAAAGACAGGACAGAAACAAGATCAGGACTGGTAAAAACCTTAAAGATGAGGATGAGATTTGGTTTCAAATTGCCAAAGGAGGTGGTGGAAAGCCCAGGAGAAGTCAAAACATGGTAATAGGAAGCAGCAGGTTTCAAGAGTGTCCTTGTAATTTTGGTACGGATCTTTCAGAGCGCCCAAGCCAGTCACACATTCCTCCACTTTGGGGCACTTGGAAATTTTGAGACCATAGTGTCTTTGCCCATAACAGAAAGAAATTAAACATTCCTCACAAAACTAGATGATTTTTACAGCCCTGATCAAATACTGTCTTGTTGCCCCAAGCACTGGGACTGCAATCTTGTTTGGTGCTTCTGCAGACTGCACCAAATCAAAACAGACTCCATAAAGCCTCTTCTGGGAATACATATTTAGGCAGGATTTGACCCCAGACTTTGATACTACAGGACATTTTTCCAAACTTGTTGTTCAAAGCTATGTGTCTAAGTCATCACCAAAGCAGCCAAATGTTAGAAATTTTCACAGTATTTAGAGAGAAAGATATATTTGATGCATTTATCTCTCTTCATGTTAGGCAGTTTGAATCCTTAGGGTGAGATTCTTACCAAAACCAGACCTTTCTCTGACTGACCCCTGGGAATTTGCCTTTCTGTTGGCAGCAATTTTTTTACTAATAGTCCTGCATATCTCATGATGCCCCAAATGTCTGTTTTTTCATCAAAAACCCAGTACTTGAAATTCATTATAATACTCCTGGTTTTGATTTATACTGGTAATTCCAAGGAGGAAAGGTCATCAGCACATGACTGCCACACTGTCTAGATGCCTGAAAATGCAGAACAAGTGCTTGCTTAATCAGATACTCCCCTACATAGCTATATATGCAGCCGGCAGCTATACAGCCTATATACATTGTGGGATGTAGTCTTAAAATTAGAGATACATCACAAATGAAGATAAAATCCTTTGAAACTCTGTGATATTGTTGTAAGTGGAAACCAGCCAAATGTAGTTTTATTAAATTCACAGATCTTTAAAAAAAAATAAATCCCTTTTTTCATCCAGCATCTTTAAAATGTTATCTTGAATGTATTTCATATCATGTATTTTTATTTCATTACAAAAATGCAGACTACTGTTTGTTTTCTGCAGTTGGAAATGTGTTCAGTCTTTTCCTGCCTGATGGTCTTAGAGGTTTACTTTAAAAATTAAAGCAAGTAACAAAGTAAAGTAGTCTTTCTGACTGCAGGGCTCGCTCACATTCCCTGTGCATTACTCAGGCAGAGTTGTTTCCTAACTTTGGGTGTGACAAGGTCACCAAGCTGTACCCAAAATCTCCCTAGATAGTCAACAGAAACTCTCAATTGTCTGCCAGTTGAAATGCCAGAAACCTGAAAAGTCCTCCTTTTGTCTGCTTTTTGCAAGACTTCCAGTCTGATAGACTCCTGTTTGAAAGTAGTAGTACATAAGTAGGGAAATTACCAATTTGTGAAGCCTGCTGAGATTTATGCATTAAGCTCCATTCTCCAAGCAGCTTCAGGGCTTAAAGACATAAACACATTGACAGAAGCTATACAATATGGAACTTGAACATTTCATTTCAAGGGGAAGTGGCTCATGTGGTAGCTCCGTGACTAAATCCCTTTCTAAGACCAGTATTTCAACTTAAAGACATTCCATCCACTTCCTAATGGAAAAAACAGTCTGCGCTGAAGCACTTTCTGTTGCACTAGGTATGCAACAGGAATAGACACAAACTAGTTACTACTGAAGTAAACTTACTTACCATTCTGTTCATGCTGGAGTAGGACTGACCGTTTATAACAAGTATATTGGGTTTGCGTGGCAAGGTTTTGGTAGTTGTGGGGCTACAGGGGTGGCTGCTGCGAGAAGCTGCTAGAAGCTTCCCCCATGTCTGACAGAGCCAATGCCAGCCGGCTCCAAGATGGACCTGCTGCTGGCCAAGGCCAAGCCCATCAGGCATGGTGGTAGCACCTCTGGGGTAACAGAGTTAAGAAGGGGAAAAAGTTGATGCACAACAGCAATTACAGCTGGAGAGAGGAATGAGAAGGTGTGAGAAAAACAGCTCTGCAGACACCAAGGTCAGTGAAGAAGGTGCTCCAGGGACCAGCACAGAGATTCAAGAAATAGAGCTAAATGGCTAGAAGACAGTATAATCAGTAAAGCAAACAAAATTTTTTCCCCCTCCCCAATATTTGTTATTATATATAATATTAATTATTGAAATGCCAGTCATTAAGCTAAGAGACTACATATTTTTGCACCTTTCTGTGAGTCTGTCACTAAGCAACAGCTGAGTCAAGGACAAATTCAGTACTGAAAAATGATTTCCCTTAACTTTTCCTGCAGGTAGAAGCCCTTCAGCAGTAAATAAGAGCTGGGCACAGGATATCTTGTTTTTCAGATCAGCAGAATAGCTAGTCCATACACTCCTTTTTAAGTGAAAAGCATCTCCCCATTCATTACCCCTAGAAACCAGACCAGAAAAATCCACAGATAAAGATGCCTAAATTTACGTATCTGTATGTAGGTATCTACCTGTGAATTAGATGTCTGAGCTCCCATTATAATCAGTAGAGATTTAGGGTTCAATTCAGTTGCACATAATAGGTATCTAGGGGATTTGAGGTGCCAGGGCTATCCCACTTGGCCTCCAGCAGACATTTCAAGCAGACATGAATGTCCAGTACAAACTATGAATTACATGTCTGTGATACGCATGTGGGAATAGCAGCTTCTGTTTGGGAAAATTAATTGAATCCCAGGCCTGCATCAAGAGCAGCAGGAGCTTAGATACTTAGATTCACATGTGGACATCTACAATCTGGGACTTAGCACACCTTGTAAGACACTTCAGTGCCTGCAATATGGAGATCAGTCCCACCTCCGGGGAAGGACTACTTTACCTAAATGTGGGCACCTAGCATCATTTGTAAAGCTTATCCATAACACCTATGTGCTGGTAGACAGGATACAAGGCTTACAGGAGACCTGCAGTCTTCTGGAGAAGCACCCAGAGGTCAGGCAGGATATTCTACTGCAGGGTATCCTAAAATGCATACATACAGCAAAGGAATCCTACCGGAGCTGTTTGCCTTGTATGACCATAATTCCTTTTCTGCATTGTCTGGTAGTGGCTGAACTAGTTCTTGCTCCCCAGATGAGGTACCTAGAGCAGGTGGCTGAATAAAATTGTAAGGAATACCTGCACCTGTGTTTCTAAATTAATGATGATGGCTCTATCCTCCTCTGACATAACTGCAGAATGATTCCAATTAAATGTATCATCTATATACCTAGCATAGTTACCACTGACAATTTTAGTCCTGGCTACGTTAAACTGATATGCTGCCCCTTCCTTCTATCCTTTCCACACTGAGAAAGCAAAGCAGCTAAATTACTGCAAAATTTCCCAATGTAGAAAACCCACAGTTATGCTTGCAAAAGATGTTTTTTTATTGTTTCTGCTGCCAGTAAGAGGTACTGAAATCAAGTTTTGCAGCTCAAGGGAATTAACTAAAATAATGGTGTCTCTGATGCCAGCATATGAAATAGCATAACATTTTCAATTTAAAATTAGGTATCATATGAAGAAGATGACCTATGTTTGACCTTCCTGTGTGGGCATGACCATCTAAATTTCATATCTGTTTGTCTGAAAGTAAAGCGGAGTTCCAAGCCTAACATATACACCTTGTCTACGCACGGCTGCCATGGTGGCCTGAAATGAATTTAATGTAATGAATTTAATTTGTTAAGGGATCGAGTAACTTCAAAGACAATTTCCAGTATGAGCTTGCTCTGGGAGGCAAGGTATAGCATTAATTTCCTCTCTCATAATTGAGAATTCCAGAATCACTAGCCTCCATTATTGACAAAAACTGTATGAAAAGTGTCATGGTTTAATCCAGCCTGCAGTTAAAACAACCACACAGCCATTTGCTCACTCCTTCCCACCTCTGCACCCCCCCAGTAGGGTGGGATAGAGAATCAGAAAGGAAAAAAACAGTAAAACTCATGCCTTGAGATAAAGACAGTTTAATGGGACAGAAATGGAAGATGATGATGATGATAATATACAAAACAAGTAATGAACAGCACAATTTCTCATTACCCAAAGCCAATGCTCAATTAGTTCCCAAGCTGCCCCCACCTCCCAGCCCACTGCCTAGTTATATACAGAGCATGATGTCATATGGTACGGAATATCTCTCTGGTCAGTTTGGATCAGCTGTCCTGGCTGTGTCCCCTCCCAGGTTCTTGGTTGCCCATCACCTTCTCGTTGGCAGGGCAATGTGAGAACCTGAAAAGTCCTTGACTGCTTGGCAACAACTAGACATCAGTGTGTTATCAACATTATTCTCATCCTAAATACAAAACAGCACTACACCAGCTGCTCGGAGGAAAATGAATTTTATCCCAGCTGAAACAGGACAAAAAGATAAAGGGTAAGAGCTTTCACAGCCTATTGCACTTTTGGGTGTTGGTTCTAATAACTGCATGTATGTAAATTATCTCTAGACACTTAGCAACACTGCATTTGTTTTCCAGAAGAGCTTTTCTGTTCTCAACTTTGTAATCTGGAATATTTTGGTGGCATGAGAATAGTAAGGGTGACCTTGCACTTAACCATAGGAGGTAAGACCAGCATTGTTCACAAGTTTCCATTCTCCTTTATATAAGTCTTCCCTGGACTTGTACCTCATATTAGTGACCAAAATTCTTAATCTTTTAGTCATACATTGCAGATATTTAGAATAAACTGGTCACAGAAAGTAAGGCTGAGAAAGAACTTTTTCTCCCCTCCCTTTCACCCATGTAGGAAGAAACTCATCTTTAAGCATCTTAACCCTAAGAACTGAAAGGGAATGATCCAAGAGGACACATCCCATATATGTGATACCTGATCACAGACACATGGTATTTAGCATTACTTTAACTTCAGGTTCTGTCCAGAAAAAGTAATGGTAGTAAATCATACATAATAAGATGATTTATCTAGCATCTTCTGCTTCTAAAAGAAATTACAATGTAAAGGCCTGAAATTACAAGAAAAACTATCATATTTTCATGCATGCAGCCTGTAGGTTGTCTGTCAAAAAGGAAACAGTATTGCAAGTAATAAGTACACGTTAGCTACACTCCGATACAACGAGTATTTACCAAACAGAAGTCTTTTCCTAACTCTGAGAGCAACGGGATCTTTGAACCCAGCATCAGGTGAAACATTTTTATTCCCACCCTTGAGCTTCTCAGGTAACAGAGACATTTTTTCTTGGGACAGGAACCAGTAACAGAGACCTTTTTCCTCCTCTGGCATACAATTCCGTTGACGACTTCTCAGTGCTGAATCATCTGTCGACACGAGCAATTCCCTTTTCCACAAGGAGTTGCATTTTTTAAGTGCTGGATTGTCTGTGAGTGTACTATACCAACACCAAGTACACTGGAAAGAGACTTGCAAGTGTGGCACTGTCCTGGGAGAACATTGCATGGAGGCAGGCACATTCCAGTCACGTCCACCTGGGCAGGTGGCAGCAGTTCACCTGCCCATGAAATCACTGAAATTTATTCCTGTGCTCTCCTCTCCATGAAACCCTTCTCATACACCCAAACACACAGCTGGGGAGCCACTTTGTGGCTAATGACCTTAATGGCTGAGGTGGATTGAGTCCACACAGGAGGCTTTCAAGAGCATCACTCTGCCCGTTGAGTAGGTACTCAAGAAGACAGCTTCACCAGGCACTGAAAACCAAAACGGAAATTCATAGCACCACCCTGTGACACGCACTTTTCTCTCTGTAACCACTTGCTTTCACACTGTTCTTCTCACCTTGAGCATGGTCCAAAATGAGAATGGGATTAGCTATTTATTTGGCAATTGCAAATTTCAGAAGCTGATATTTAGAGTAGTTTCCTTCAGCTAGCCAGCTTTAAGAGATTTACTGGCTCCCCTGCCAGAGATAGAGTGACTAGAAAACTCCTGGGATTTTTGTGGGATACATCAGGCTGTTGATGGATTAGGTCCTGCTTCCTTTAATTTAATAATAATAGCGATGAATTTGCTTATCTCCTCCCTTTTCAAATGCTTTATGAAAACACTTCAGTGGTAAAAAAAAAATTATTTCCCCACATCTTACGTCTCTGTCAATGCTTGCATTTCAGTCATCTGAAACAGAATAACACTTTTTGTGGAATGGAAAGATCAAATGGAGAAAACCTTACATTTGATCCCTAAAAGCAGAGCTCTTGACTAGACTTGAGAGTCTGGTGATCAGCACCCATTACTGCGAACAATAAGGTCAATACTTTTTATTTGCACATTCATTGCACACTAGATAGAGTTTTATCAGTGCAGTACCTGAGTTTATCTTGACAGTGTGCACATTTGTATCACCTAGATCTTTTTTTACTGGTTTGTAGGCTTACTGCCAATGCAGCTGGATGCAATTCTGTGATACAATGAAGATTATATAAACCAACCTAAGGACCCCTTCTTCCCCCACATCTGTGGTAGTTCAAGTACTTTACATGTGACTTTGCTGAATCCCTCATTAACTCTACAACAGAGGATCTGGCTCATGTTGCCTTTTCCATTGGTATTTTATTTGTACCACACATTTTCTCCATATGAGGATTTCCTGTGAGAAAGGATGTCTCTGCAGATAAATTAGCTAGCTTCTATCTCAGCTTTCTACTCAGCTCTCCACACAGTAAGGAAGGAAGAAAAGAAGTAGGCGATAGAGGAACATTTTCACAGTGATGTTTTTATTTGGCTTTGGATCTGCTCTAACATCATCTAGAGGAGAAGCCAGCACTTTCTCCAGTCTTGACTTCTCTGTGAGTTGAAGATACAAAGCACTTCATTGTTTTGAGAACTTCAAGAATGGGAAAAAATAGGTCGTACCAAGTATAAAGGAAGAATATAGCTAGAGCTGGCATGAAAAAATTCATGACATCTCTGTAAGGTGGATGGTAATGGTACATACAGAAACCAGCATTTCAGAAAATTGATTCATCTCACTATTCTGTTGAACCATATCCAGACCATTACAGCCCTGCTTCAAGTGAAATCCTTGTAGCTCAAGATGTCATGAGATTTTAAACAGAAAACTATTAACACATTATCAAAGAGATGAAGACAGGCTCTGTTTTGGCTATGCTGTGACTACAGCTCTGAGTAGAGGGAGGATAGTGGGTTAAAATCAGCAGTGTATATCTTTTACACATAGCATCTCCTTTCATTCAGGCATACACACAGAGTTGCTGCTGAAGGAGCTAAATTAACTCTTGGAATAGATGAGAACAGATCCCTGTTGCCCTGAGCTTACAACAGTCAGAGTAGATGCACTATGTCTTGTACAGCAGGCTCAGTACCCTGGCAATATCATGTTATTCCCTTCATCTACTGCCACATTTTATTGCTGAGATCCCTGGCTGCTGGCAGTCTAGGAGCACTAATGGAAACATTGAGTTCTGTCCTGGTCCTACAGTGCTAATTCCCGGGCCTTTCGTTTTGTACTCATACTTTTTGTTTGGTTGGTTTTCCTGACTAATTAACTTCATTAATTCAGTTCTTTCAGCTACTTAATTCAAATTTCCAAAAGCCTTCAAAACTTCCAGTGATAAAGTCAGTTTTACCAAACAAATGGTTTGAAAAGTTATCACATTTTCAGGTGACAGCAATGAAGTCAATATGGCATGCATAGGTAAAGTCCATCAAGGCTGGAAGTAAAGATACAGGACAGATAAGAGTGGCTTGTGTAAATACCTAGCTGAGGAGAAAAGCACCATAAAGCAAACTTATAAAATCAAGCTGACATGAAGAATATCCAGACAGATTTATGTAATACATTTCCAAGACACTGTAAAATGAGTGTATATTTATTATCCCATAGCATCTCCCATAAAACTGCATAACTCCCAAAAGCAGTGGGTCCTTTTATTTTGAAAGCAGGGACAGGCCTTTGGAGAACAGTAAGAATTAGAAAGAGAATAAATTACTCTTACATCCCATCAAGATGCTCAACTTACCAGAGAAACATGGTATGGGATAGGAAGGTTCTGCCCCTGACAAGAGATTCTGTGGAACTCAGACAAAATATTGGTACCACTGTCATATAAAGTGGCTGTGATGGCTTCATAAAGAGCCACCTCTATTTAAACAGTAAGATAAGGTTTGTCCCAGTTTCTTTCCTACTGTCGAAATGATGATACATTTCCAGGGCTAAAGTTTCTCACATAAATCATTAAAAATATGTATTAAAAATGCTGTCTACATTGTGTCAGAGAAGAGAGTTATTGGAGTTCATGGTAGATTTGTGGTCTTGAAAATACTTCACCCTTGAGGAAAGCCAGGTTGTTATTTTTTAAAATGAGAAGTTCCTTTGGGGCATGCTGTGTTTCCTTGCAAACAAGCTAGACCACTTAACTAGCTCACTAACTACCCGTCTGTATTTTTCTGAGGCATTTAATTTAAAAGTTCTATCAAGCAATGACATGACACTTGAATATTTTATTATGTACAACATCTTTTCAATAAACAGCACCCTAACTCACCTTGTAGAATCAAGCAATATAGTGAGTTAATTAATAAATTATAACAGCATGAGTCAGAAATTAAACAGTAAAGAAATAGGTGAAAGAATGTTAAAGGTCTAAGTGAGGGGGATTGAATCCCCCTCTTTTCTTTTTAAACCCTTTTAATTAAATACCCAGAGTCACCTGAAGGAATACGTATGGCATCAGAGAAATGTTGCATTTCTTATCCTTAATGAGATGTTGTATTGATGTGATGAACTAATTAGGAGGAGGTTTCCAAAAGCATGAAGGGGAATGGGAGACAGGACATGAAGGAACATCATCCAGCCACAAGTGGCTCAGAAAATCCCCCTAAAATATCTAAAGGATGCTTTCCTCATGCTACCTACTGTAATTGAAGATAGCAACTGCAGGTGCAGTGTCAATAGTTGTATTGAGGACACTTCAGAAGTCAGGTCTCAGGGTCAAGTGTTAAATCAGGACATGAGGCTTGTCTGGCACCTTGTTGTTGATAGCTGACAGCTTTGCCCTGTCAGCCTAAAGGAACAATAGGGAAACCTCTAGAAATCCATGCAGGAACCACTGTCTCCACTGTGAAAGTCAAAAGACCAAATCCAGTGCCAGATGTGAGGCTTTAAACTAAAGAGATTGAAGCTTTAAATTAAAAGAGAGCGAATTTCTGTGAACTCCAGCCAATTGAAGACCAGCAAGCGTATCATTCAGCAGATCTAAGGATGGCTCTTTCACAGCTGTTGCTGTTAACATGAAGTAAATGATCAATGCTGTGTAGAAATAGTGCTTCTGCTCTTTCACATCTTTTTGCAGGGGGGGAAATAAAAAATATTGAAAATAATCTAACTTTACACCAAGAAGTTTAATCTACAAACCCATGTAATTAATCAAAGCTGAAAATCTGATTTGAGATAACCTTGAGAGTTTCAAATCCTGCTCAACTATGGTTTAAATTTAGAGGATCTACCAAGACTATCAGTTTAAACTTCAGATTTGCCTGTTTCTATAACAATAATCCATAATTATGTGGCTGTAACTCAGTGTCTTGCAACCATTAGCAGACTGTTAAATAAAAAATGCACTCAGTGATGTAAGTGTCAAAGGAGACCTTTATTTTTTTTTTTTTTTTTCTTTTCAATTCTGTCCCCAATCCCACTGGAGGTGGGGGAGGGAGTGGGTACATGGCTGTGTGGTTGTTTTAGCTGTCAGCCAGGTTAAACCATGACAATATGTCATTCTATTTGTTATCATACTAAGAAAAAAATTCGGACCTGGCAAAGATTAATTTCATCTGCTAAACCTAACTATGACAAAATGGATATGCATCTTAGAAAGGGGAGGAGGTTAGAAAGGGCTTCTGTGATGAAAGATTGATTTTTCCTGTTGTGCCACTCTCTCACCTTCCTATTACCCCAGAGCTGTATTCCCACGAGGGATGAAAGCAACAGTGAAAGGACAGAAATTTAGGTTAACACAGAAGACAGATCAAATATGGGAATCCTCTTCTTAACTAGAAAGGGATTAAATTCTTACACTGCTCTTACTATGCATAAATTCCACACAGTTTCTGAGTATATTCATCTCCTTTTAGATTTTGTAGGCTATTGCTAATTCAAGAGAGGCTCTGAATCTTTGAATCTGCTCAAAAGACTAGGAGCAAGAGTGCTTCCACATCGCATGATCCAAATCCTCACTGCTCTTGTCTCACGACAAAAAGTTTTGACTCAAATTCAACTACCCAACAGAGATTTGGAACATCTGTGTGAGGAGCAGGTAGCCTCAGTGACTTCAGTGCAACCTGGCAGATAAACAAGCATGATCCTAGTGGTTGATATCAATGCCATATAGACAACAAATAGGGATGAATATAGGTCTCAATATGTTTCTTACTGAAAGCAAAGAGATTTGGTACTTAATTCAGATTGCCACATATGGAGGAGAAAAGTGCATTGTTCCATCTGGAGGAGAAAAGTGAAAACTAGACCAGACCAAGAACTACAAAAATACGCTTAGGTCCAGATTTACCAAGTTGCCTAAGGACCTTAACTTCTCGGTGTTAACTTTGTGAAGTGTGGTATATTTGCCTGATTTCTAGGCAACAGTACGCTCAGAGGACCAGCAGCTGCAGCTCCACCCAAGATGCCTGGTGTCCTGAAGACCTAGACAAATGTCCACAGTCCTAACACACAGCAGATATGCAGTATCAATATATCAATATATTTGATATATGCAGTATCAATATATCAATACATTCAATATATCTGTTTCCTGCCAGCCCTGCTTCACACTCTGTGCAGTCAGTCTGCACTTCTGCATATCAGTAACACATCTTCTGCGTGCTGTGCTATGGAGGTGCTTCACACATGCACAGTGAATCTCCTAAGACCCAAATTCATGTACTTTCCCAGTCTGAGAGCAGCTGCATTTCAGAAGAGCCTCTGAGTGATGAAACTATGGGATATCCAGGGAAGAACATTCCCACCCTCCTGGTGAACCTGTAGCATTGTGTGGTGAAGAAGACAACACCTAAGGTACCAGAAAGTGAGAAGTAGGAGGAAACTTCATGCAGAGTTTAGGCCACAGACTTGGTGGGGGAAACTAAGCTCTAAGTGCAACTGCCTGTAAGATTCATACATTTTACATTCCACTCTTGGTGAATGAAGATAAAAAGTGTCTGGGAGCTGGAATGAGAGCCCTGTGTCTTCCACCTTCTGAACAAGTGCTCTGATCTTAGGCTATCATGCCAAAGACACTCACCATCACTATATAAATACTGTTCCCTATAGACTGCACGAGAAAAACAGATGCCTAAAATAGGTGAGCAGTATTTTCCCTCTGCACATATCAGAGAGATTCTTCTCATTCTCTTGACTAGGTAGGGTGCTTACTTTAGGAGGTTTTTAGGTGAGACAGTGCTTCAGTTTGCTTTACATCAAGTACCCAGGTAGGTAGATTGGATTGGAGATGAACTTTCAACCTTTTTCAGTAGTGCTAAGCCCCAAACTCTTTCCCTCTGTACAGGCTCTTCTCCTATCACCAGAGATCTTAAAACAGCATAGCTGAAGCAGGTGACAGATGTAAAAAGAACTGACGTATGTAAATAATAAATATTGAAATACTAAATAACGAAAAAAATTGTCTGCTTATGCAAATTATGTTGTTTAACTTTTTTGTTTGTTTACTTATTTATTTATTTATTTTTAAACTACTCTCATGTATCACATGTTCTGTCCTATCCAAATATTTCACACAACATGGTAAGATGGATGCAGTTTTCTCATGTAATCTGAATGACAATATGACTTGCTCTCTTACATGACAAGTAAAACTGCAACTCTAATTCATCTACAAGGGAGAGAGATTTCATTTTTTGCCTTACAGATTCAAGGAACTATGACTAACATTCAGTTAGTGTTTACACAGTGCTTTGATGCTCTGAAGTGCTAAACTGGTGTGACACTGCAGTGGTTCTATGAAGCACTTCATGCAATTTCAGCTAAACTCTAACAGTATCTTCAGCTTGTATTTGGCCAGCAGAGAGAATTTGGAAAGTTTGCCATATCACATGAGCATAATAACAAGTTTGAACCAAGAATAGTGATGCTTCTTTGCTTCTTAAGAACTAGCACACTGGTATTTCTTGATAACTAAGAATCATTAGAGTTGCACTTTTCTCATTGTTTTTGTTTCCAATTGCTTCTTATTCCTTTGTGCTGCTGCAGTTCTCATTGAACAGAACAATAGCTGTGGTATTAATCCTTGACACTTTAGGTTCCAGCTAACAATCACATTGCCTGCAGTATCTTATAGGAAATAAATAGCCTTGAGTTCTTCGTTTCAGGTAATAAAATCCTTCCGACATGAGATATCTGGCATGAACTTCAAATACATTTTCTGTTCCTGAGAAAAAAATGATGAGTCACATTCACATTAACATTTTGAAGTTTCTAAATGGTATTTACAAGGTATGAATAAGTAATTATATGTACTAATTTTTAAAATTTTCTCAATAACCATTAGACCATGAAACAGGTCACATGAACTGCAGTATTAATTCTTTTCCAGGAAAAGTTGTGATTGCAATGGGATTTTCATTATTGTGGCAATCCATTAGAAATCAAACAGAGATAATAAATGATAAAGATATCTCTCCTAGAAGAATCACTTATGTGTAAATTCTCTATGCAATGCTTTAGTGGGTTCACAGAGGAAAGGCAAAAAAATCAATTTCTTAACCTGCAGGGAATCTGTAGAGCTATCTGGTAGTTGAAATAAGTTTCATGAACCCTCAAGTAACCCTTTGCACATGCAGCAAGAGAAGGAAAAACATCTGGCAGGATCCTTCTCTGTCCTTGCACTTCGCTGCATGTCCAAAGTGGAACATCAAAGCTTGGCACTGCCTCTGAATCTCATCCTGCCCCTTCCATAATCAGGTACAGCTTGAACAGAGACTCAATAGGGGATTAAATAGATTTGGTACTTTGGGGGAAATTATATGAGATCATTACCAGTGTCCCATGTGACCTGGAATTCCACTTCTATGTATTTTGTTATGAAGCCCACCATCTGCTACAGCATTAACCTCAAATGTCTCAGCTTTGATTCTAACAGAATCAAGAGGAAAACCTTCAAAACGCAGTAATGAGAGCACCAACATTTACCAAGCATGTCTTTCCTGTGCAATTGAATCTTAGGATTGACTGGAAGTTCTGATAAAATACTTTTATTCCCGTTTAAAGCATTCACAATTTTTCCCACATGGATTCACAGCTGTCTAGTAATAGATACACTCATTCACCAGCCTTTCCCTTCCTTGGTGAGAGCGGGTACAGAGTCTCCCTTCTATGCCCAGAAGACACCTGTAAGTCTTAAAGACAACTAGGTTCCTCTGGTTTTGACCCAAATCCGGCTGAAATGGTCAGTGAGTTCACTTTTCAGAAGTTAAGGACAACCAGACAGTGATCATGTAAGACTGATTCTTTAGGAATCAAGTTAAGAATGTTAGTATAATTTAAAGTTGAACAAAAAACTGTGAAAATGATTAATACTATCAACCAATTAAAATGTTTCCATGAGTCAGCAGAAAACTCAAGCCAATAATTAGGAACTTTGTTTCTTTTCTGCTTGTGTTATCAGGGAAAAGAAAAAAAAAAAGGCATTTTCCTTACAAATTTCAAACAGACTCTTCTTTCCTCTTCAGATGACCTCACTGTGAAGAACAAAATATCTAACTTTCCTTTGATCTCTTCTGTAGAGCAGTTATGCATTCAGAGGAAAAATAAAAGATGTTTAGTCCTCTGAAAACTGATATTGTTAGGACAAGTGCAGCAAATGGTATTGAATACCAAATTGATTTATACAGAAAAGATGATACTGACTGTGACTTTTATTTGGTTCATTAGGATCTTCTTCATGGTTAATCATTGAGCTGTCAGTTTATCGCAAAAAAAAAAGTTGGGCTTCTCCTTTACCTGAAGAGTATACTAATTAGTTATCATAAAAGCTGGTATCTTAACTTGTGTTTACAATGATGGAAAAAAAAAATACTTTCAGAAGACTTCATAATCAAGCATTAACAGTAGAGGCTGTCTTTGTAGACAGAAATTAAAGAAATGTATTGTCACATCTGAGAACATTTTGAAAGCAGTTAATGCTTTTACGTGCAGTTGGTGCTGATGCAGGTAATAAAATTTACATATGAAAAATCATTTAGGTGTTTTGATATTTTTCAAGTTTCTGCTTGGGTGTTCAGTTATACAACATTACGTGCTCACTGGCAGAAGACAAATCCTGAGCATCCTCCCAGATGATTTACTAGATTACAGAATTGTGCAATGCCACTTCATTCTCTGCAATACCTATAACACCAAGTCTGGATAGTATTCAATAATCATACTATTAATTCTTTTATTTATTCTAGTGTAATTAATTTCATCAACAAGACTGTGACAGTCATAAAAATGCCATTTCTGTGACTTCACAATTCTGCAACATATTATAAATTGCAGCCAGCAGTTTTCTGGAAACGTCACATTTCCTGTTTCTGCAACATATTGTAGCAGAATGAATTACAATGCTAGAGATGGGAAAAGCTAGCCTGTTTCTCACATGTGGGGAAAAAAAAACCAAAACAAACCATTGCTAGAAGCATCTAGGCACTTGTCTGATAATCTGTAAAATATCTTCACAGTTAGCTTGTTTGAAACAGAGAAGAAATCTCTGATTTGAAAAGATTTCTTGGATGTAGCACAGCTGGACTGACATTCAGTGCTTTCACTGCATTCAGTGCTTTTTGTACTGCATTCAGTGCTTTTTGTACTAATAATGGTATTTCCATTTGGTTGAATATGAGCGTTTATGCTAATTTCACATTTTTTCTATATGGGTCAGAGAGTTGAATGCCTACCTAATGAGTGTAATGCCAGTCTATTTGAATGTAAAGACCTGTAAGAAGCCTATAAAGGTGACCTTCAGTTGTTCCCTCCTTTCTTCTGCAATGATATGATTCAATAAAACTGCGGCTTGGTTAGAGATCCATATACCAGCCATAGCCTTTGCCTGTCTCTCCAGCCTTCAGTCAGGTACTGACTGGTATCTTGCTACCCACTACGTACTGTGCCAGAAACAGCAATGAAACCTAGAAATGGAACAAGAATTGACTTTCTGCTCGTTGACATAGCTGAATTTCTCTTAGGGCTAAAAAAAAAAAAAAAAAAGTTAACTATTATCAAAAAAACAAAGGGAAAGTCTTGAAGAGATACTGTTCATGAAAGAAATACTGGCAAGAATTCTTGAACTTGATTGTGTGGCTAAAATGACTGAATAGTAATCAGTATGTAAGTATCATTCAGCTTTTGAGATCATTGCAACCTTTATTAGATAGTTATTAGCTCTGGGGTCAAACATCTTTGAAAGCTGCACAAAGGAGCATAGACTTGCCACAAAGTCCTCTCTGATGTTTCTGTAGGCACTTGAAACTGCATTTGCAAAGACTGAGAGACTCACAAGTCTTCTTACAATAACAGTGCTATCACAATGGAAAGTAATTCCTTAATTCTACACAATCCATCTAACACTAAGGCCTCTATCCAGAAATTAGTATGTTTATTTCAGATCGTAAGGAAATATTGAGGAGATTTGTTTAAAGACTGCACCATTCTTATATTGCAAAATAAGGTGGCTTTGGAAATAAAGAAAGAAACTGTCTTGTGACATCCGAGAGAAGCAGTGAGATAAAAGAACAGGATTTAAGCTAAGGATTTCAAAATTATATAGACCATCATATAGAGATCTTATGAGTGGTCTTATGAGTGAGGAACAGAACACCACTGTACTTGCCTGACTTGTCTTATGTCCTGAGACTCATGCTTGTGAAAGCTATTGTACTGTTTCAGATGGTTATAGTTATCTATATACATTTAACATGCTGCTTCCTTCTATCCTACTTTGTACCAAAACAACTTCTTCCTTAGAGTTTTCCTGACCTTGAAGATACAACATTGTTTATATCTATGTCTTTTGATCCTGAACAGCATCTGTCAAGCTAAACAAGCTAAGCTCCATAATTCTGAGACAGCAGCTCTAGCTTTTCGGATAACACAGGATTTCATTCACTCTGAAAAATGGGATTATACCTAATACAACTTCGAATAAAACTGAAAATAAAAGAGCTCAAATGCCTCAATTCTTTTTTTGTTCTGACAGTACAACTGAGCAACAGGCTTATTAATTTTACAAGTATGGATCGCTTGGGGCCTGACCACTGAAGACAAAGAAAAGTCTCCCTGTAACATCTTTGAGCTCTTGTTTTTTCCTGCAAAACAGGGTATTTCCTCTATAGATGCCCTCTATTATCAATAACTAACTGGCTGTATAGCTTTACATTTGTATCCAGCTGACATACTAATCAGGGAAGATAAAAACCAAAATTCTAGGCTGAATTTGAATGGTTGTGAAAGAATGAAATGAAAGAACTTTAATTTTTGTGTCAGTGTTAGTAGTAACTCAATAGTAGCTGAAAGGAAGACTTAAGGTTCACAACAATGCACATAGCTGGGATCAGTGCCCATCAATATGTGGAAGTTTTGAGGAGAAGTTAACAACTTGAGCAATACAACATTTGAATGCTGATTGAAAAAGAGGGAAAGTCAGTTCATGTCCAGAATGCTTAGCAACTACCTAACTATGAAGAGTGATGATAAAATGTAGGAATTAAAAAGACATAAGTACTGATTCCATCACATCTATCGGTATCTCTGCTTTAATATGGTAGACAAACAGGTGCTACGGCAGGTTTGATAGCATTAGTCAACGAATGTACCCCTGAGAGACTGTTCAGCTGCTATTAAAACAAGTCAAAGCTTTATTTTGTTTGGCTGTCTGGTATGCAATGTCATTTGAAAGGATTCTGAATATCACTCATTATTTCAAGGCAATTCTTCCTTCTCTTTGCATTGAGTATCCTCAGATTCTGGTTTTAACTATGACTGGTCGTGACTGTTCTTGGATTGCAGAACTATGAACTGGAGTCACCAATGAGTTTGTCTACAGATTTCACAGTGAACTTATGTATGCATTGTTCATTAAAGTTATTCATGGTAGAAGCCATATTCTGAACAGAGAAGACAGACAAAAGAGAGAGAATGCAATATCTCATCCAGGTGTGTATACCAAAACAGAGAGGGATGAAAAAAAAATCATAAAATTGGAAACAAAGTAGAAGTATGAGTTAAATCCCTCTCTCCTGATTTTTAACCCATTATCTTCACCACAATGTTATCTTTGCTCCCAATTTGATATTCACATTTTCTTCTTTCATCTGAACATGTAACTTTTGTTCAACTAGAAGATCTGTACAGTGCCATAATCTGCCCAAAGTCCTGTGCTGTGTTCTTTCCCAGTTAGGAGCTGGCTTTTTCTGGATTTGTGCATCCTCCAAGGTTATCCAAAAATGTGCCTTTTAAAAAGTAAAGTTTTTGAAGTAAAAGTTATTTGGAAAGTGAAAATGCCAGTTCCTGACAATTTTCTGAGAAAGTCAATTGCAGTTCAAACACATTTCTGTGGACATCTCATGGACTATGGCTCTTCTGGCTGTTTATGACTTCCTAAATCTATTTTGCATTGTTGGAGATAAGAGGAATCATACTCGATTCTAATATGGTTACTTATTTCTAGGAATAAACTCTGTAAAAGCTACAGCCAGTTTAACAGCCATCATTCCATCTGCTTACCAACACAATTTTCCTTGAACATGTTGGTCCATTGTTCATGTCCATTCATGGGTTTACATCCAGCTTGGGCACAGCTCAAGGAATCTGTGTTTTCTCTGATGTCAGAATCTGTTAGTGAGCCTGACTGGTATCTGCTACCTGTAAAAGTGTGTCTTCTCCACCAGAATAGTTTTAATGATGACTACCTGCCATGGCAGGTAACAGCACAAGAAGATTCCCCGGGGACTAATACACAAACTGAGGATGGGGCCCACTGTTCTTCAGCTAAAGCAAAATGACTCTGTCACCTCTCCCTCATCACGTGATATCCCATGCATCCACTGCATAGACAAAGTGCAGACAACCTCCGTCTTGTGATAGACATGTCTGGTACCGTAAAGGAATAAGTATGTGTATCAAACCACATCCACCACTAGTTGGTGCAACTTACCTTGTCGTGGTGTGGTGGCTTGCATGCCTTGTCGGGCCAGACTAAAATGTTGCATCCTGGCCCTCCAGGTTGGGGGTTTTGTTTTGGGCTAACAACCCAATCATGTAAAAAACAAAATCTGTTACAGAAATTGCAACAACACTATCCCACCGGGTTCGGTGGCATAGTGTTGTTGCAGCCCTATGCTCCTCGAGGAGTAACAAGGACCAAACAACAACAACATCAGACCACATTCATGACCAAACACCTATGTATATTCACCTCACACATATACAAATGTATATGCATTATTCACCTGATGTTTTATACCTTTGAGGAATGCACTTTCAGTCATAGGATGGGACAAGCTCCTTGGTCCCTGGTTGTGTTTGAAGGCCCTTGGGAAAAAGAAGAGAAAGAATATTAGACAAATTGTGCTGATGAATGATATCTGACTGGGAGGCCAGGTTTATACTCCTGATCTACACTGTGGAGGAACTCCTATAAACAAGAGGACTATAGCACTATGGAACTTAAAACTGAATGCAAAGCTTTCCTTCAGCAGTTTTTTGCAGAGTTCAGCAACTCATTTTCATGCATATACATAAACACAAATAAATCTATGTACTAATCAAGCTATTCATTTACAGCAGGAGACAAAGAACAAAAAAATTGCTAGGAACTATAGGCAACTCCAGCTAACAGAGGAAGTAAGGTCCTCTCCTCTGCTCCCTGTGCTACCTTCCTAACCAATCTAAACTCAACCTGTTCTCAAGTGCCAGGATCCACAGACATTTCAGTGACTCTCAGTACCACAGCACATAAGACTTAAGTGGACCCTTATGGGATCCAAATCCACAGTTTTATCTGCACATATATAAAAAAGTTACTTCAATGGGAAGAATGTTTTGTGTGAAAATCTACAAGTTAGGTGAGCTTTTCATGTACTTCCTGATAATTGATGGGGACCTGAAAAGATCTAAATGCTTTTGTGTATCCTTGTACTTACTTCCACCACCCTCCCCCCAAGGTATTCAGGATATATCCACACCTCTACACAACAGAAGTCCTGGGAATTGTTTAAGCACTGGACTCCTGATTGTCCACATTGCCTAACTGCTTGGTGGCTTCCTGTTTCCATCTCAGTTAACTCATCTCAAGACAAAGCCTAGGCTTTCTCAACATAGTTCACTCCAGAGATTCCTCAAAAAGGTAGCATAGATGGGACTTCATCAAATTCAGCTGTCTCCATCCCCTACAGTCTGCCAGTACTACCCCAGCCAGCACTGAAGACTTATATGACTCCATATACCCTCTAGACACACCTGAGGACATAAACAATTTACTCTGTTCTATGCCATGACAACATCTCCGTGATGAGCTGCAACACAGTCATCACATTGTTTCAGACACTTCGAAGTGAATTAAAAATACATTCACACAACACATCAGTTATGACTTAGAATCACCAGAGAATATCCAGGGCCAAGGGCTATGCCATACAAAGATGACTGTTCTGTGTGTCACCTGGCCTCAAGGCCAGAGCAAGGTCACTGTTTTATCATTTAGTTTTACTGTTATGGAGAAAAACAGGGACTGCCTCATGCATTACATCCTCTCTCCCTCTATTATAAGCATTATAGAAGTTTAGTCCAGAAGTTTCAACTTCCACTTCATTTGCTGATGCACTATTAAACATGTCATAACTTCCTAAAATACGTCTGAGCCCAAGCAGCCAAGGTGGGGGAACCTTGGGGAAAATGTATTTAAGAAATGGTAAAAACACTGGACAAGAAAGGACTGAGGAAAAAAGGTAGGAAAAACAGCCCTGCAAGCACCGAGTTTAGATAAGAAGGTGGGAGAGGACGTGCTCCATGGTGAAGTAGGTACTCACTGCAACCAATGGAGGATCCACACCAGAGCAGTTGGTTGTTTTTTTTTTTCCTTGCAGCTCATGAAGAGCCCACACTTGAGCAGAGGGAAAGTGTGAGGAGGAAGGAGGAGCAGCAGAGAGAAACTGCTATGTACTGACCGTAACCCACCACCCCCATCTCCCCTGTACTGCTCTAAGTGGAGTCTGGGAAAAGGAGGAGCAAAGGTGCAAGTTTAATGTTTGTCTTTTTGATTCCCACTACTCAAATTAGTAATTAAATATTTATTTTAGCTGTCAATAAGTTAAGCTGATTTTCCCCAAGTTCAGGCTGTTTTGCCCATAACGGTAATTGGGAAGCAATCTCCCTGTCTTTGGCTCAACCCATGAGCTTTCTCATCCCTGTCCTTCCTATGTCCTTCCTCCATCCTCCTGAGGGGAGGCAGGTGGCTGAGTGGGTGTTTGCTTGCTAGCCAAGGCAAACCCACCACAGAGTTCAAAGCCCCAAAAGGAACAATATAGAAGCAAGAGAGATTGAAGGCACCACCAATGCTCTAAGTCCCTGAAGAGGCAGCTGGTTAAAAAAAAGACACCCAGCTGATCCTATGCAATGAACCATGGCCTGTGCCAAAGAGGAAGCTGGAAAACCAAAACCAAGGCGGCAATGTTCACTGCCAGTTAGGTTGAGGATGAAAGTCTTTTTGACTCCAAATCTGATGATCATGTTAATCCTGAACATTTGAACAAGACGCAAGCCACGTTTTCAGACTTTCAGTACCATGTAGAGGGCTACCACATCTGACCAACCATCTCTGGCCATAGTCTGTCACCATTGTCTCAGAGGAAGATGAAAAACACCTCCAGAAGCCAAAATACTCATTGAAGAAGAGGGGAATGAGAGAAGGAAATCTGGCTTTTGCAACACAGAACCAAAAGCCTGTTGGATGAAGCTAACACAATAGGAACAAGATACAATAAATACAGTCACCAACAGAAGTCAAATATTTGACACTTTTTCAATATACCATTAAAACAAATAGTGAACCGTGGCTTACATTGTTTAATTGCTTTCAAAAGGCTCTTAGGGCTGACACTGATGAATGTTACACAGATTCTCCGTAATATAAAGTTGTTGTTAATTCTGTTTAAATATTTCAAAAATGTTCAGCAAAGAGATTAAGTATTTCAATGGTAATAGGTAATTTATTTGTTCTGAAGGTACTTTAGTTTGACTGCATTTTAATTTCAAACTCTTGTTAGCCATTGATTTCCTTGGAATACCAATAAGATAAATAAAGCTGTTAACCAAATTAGACTTTACTTCTAAATCAAAATGTGTGTAATAAACTGCAGGCTTTTTGTGTTTGCTACTGTCGTGGTTTTACCCCAGCCGGCAGCTGAGCACCACGCAGCCGCTCACTTACTCCCCCCGCACCCTCCACCATCGGGGGAGAGAACTGGAAAAGTTAAAGTAGAGAAAACTCACGGGTTGAGATAAAGACAGTTTAATAGGTAAAGCAAAAGCCACACAAGCAAGAAAAGCAAAGCAAGGAATTCATTCCCCACTTCCCATGGGCAGGCAGGTGTTCAGCCATCTCCAGGAAAGCAGGGCTCCATCACGCGTAACGGTTACTTGGGAAGACAAACGCCATCACTCCGAATGCCACCACCCCACCCACCCCACCCCACCCCTCCTTNCATACTAGCTACTATGAAGAAAATTAACCCTCTCAGCTGAAACCAGGACAGCTACCAAATATTGTCAGTGTTAGAAAGAATCTCTATGATGTTTGCTTCTGATAAATACTAACTAGAATTTAAATAAGGAGATAAATAATCACTCCCAGAGAAGGAACTTTTCTATAGCAAAGGGAAAGAATGGCAATGTCTGATTTTGGTTACTTCAAAAACAATAATAGCTTGGATCATGGGATACTTATTTTAACTTATCTTTACTGGACAAGCTACCCCACATATTTGCATTGGTAAAGGGATGGCATCTGTCATTCTTATATAGATTAATACATATCTTCCACTTTTTTCCTGGTTTTATTGGCACAGTAAACAGAATAAGGTACTGTTCATAATAGGGGTTACTTTTTATAATTAGGATGGAATTAAATATTCTGAGGAATAAACCACAGAAAATAATAATGAATGCAAATGTTCAGAAAGTTGAAAACATTTGATTGCTTTGGGGAAAAAAAATCAGTGTATTTGAAAAGAATAACAGGATAATCAAGCAAGTCATGTTTTACTATTGCAGTGTAAGAGCCTTTTGGGTTTCCAGCACAGAAGGCAATTTATGGATCATCAATCTATTATTTATGGAAACAAAAGGGAAAAAGATACTTTTGTCTAGAGACAATAGTCTTGATTCTGGTGTTTTTGAAGCAATAAAAGTATATGCAAGTCTGACTTATATTTTTGCCTTTTTTACTATAGGGACCATTTCAGAATCCCAATTTACTGCTTACATATATTATTTGCATATATCAGTTCAATAAACAGACATCTGGCTGCTAAATCTGCCTGGTCCTTTGGAAGTGCCAAATGAAGCTTTTAGAACTAGTAAATATATGGTTGTTATACTTACAAGATCCATAACATACCAGGTCCTCAGAGTTCAAAAGATTTGTCATTTGTGAATAAATGCTTTTGAAGTAGAGGTCAGGATCTGAAGCCAGAAATGAATTGATGCTGGGTATAGTTTGTAAACAAGACTCCCTTGCCATGCTAACTTGATTGTGCCTGTTGTTATTTCCTTTGGTTTGCTTTTATTCTTGTTCAATTAAAGTGACTACAGAGAAATTAAAAGACTGATTGGATTTGGGGAGACATATTTTCTCATATATATCCAACATCTTAAGAAAACAGTCTATGGCATTCAAAATTTTTTCACATATATCTGGGGATATAACTTTATATTCAAAGGTATAATGTGGTTCTACATGTTCAATAGATTTGTAAGAAATTATTACAGCATTTTATTTCACTAGAAATTTTAGAAGTAGAGCAGCTATGAAATACTGCCTTCTCTAAATTTACTCATCAATTAGCTTGATCTTTATAAAGAAACCTATGGTTAGAGAACATAAAAATTCAACAAAATAAGCTTTCATTCTCTGTTCCTTATCTTTTAGGCCAAACTAAAACCTTGAGGAAGCACTGACTCCAGGAAGTAGTGATTGTCATTCCAACAAAAGGAAACAAAAATACATACCCAAAATCTTGTTATGAGCAAAAAGGAACATAATGTACATATGGAACTAAGAACACCTTGTTTATCCCATCAGGATTTTAGCAGTATAGTTATCCAAATCATTAGTCCAGTTTTGATGCTATACATTCAGACCAAATTATACAGAAAGACCTCATAAATTATATCCATATATTGTTATACAATAAAACTTACTATTATCTACCTCTTTCCCTGGAACTATGCTCACCCTTCCAATGTCCCTTCGGGTTGGTTGAAGGTGCCAATCTTCTTTCTCCAGCAGCAAGAAGTACGTTTTGCAGCATGTCATCATGGCCCTGAAACATTCATTGGGAAGGGTACAATGTCCATTTAGTGGGATCCCTTCCTCCTCGGTCTTGGTGTCCACTTGGGGTTACTTTTTATAAGTTTTCTTAACAAGGTCAGCTTTCAGCTAAAGTTTGACATTTGTGCAGTAGTATCCCGTAGCCCAGTCTAATACAAAGGGCTGTTAACTTGTCCCACGATGACTACCTAGGTTTGTCAGGCCTTTGCCCATGCAATATTCCCTGACATGAAGCTACAAGCAGTCAGGCAAGTCACTTGACTTTTTGTCACTAGACAATTATTAAAGCAAGCTGAGACCAATGCAGACCAAGGCAAGCACAAAAACTCCTGAGATCCTGCACTGTCAGGTCAATAACAAGCCTGTGAACTTTTATTGGCAGTGGCAAAAATATCATTTACTGTGCTACTACAAAGGAAACCAGTGGGAAAAACAAGGAAAATCACCAATAAAAAAGAGCATGTAAGAGAGAATGTAGAAATTGGTCTAGCCTCTCTGAAAAAGATGTTCGTGTAATAGTGTGGCCACAACCATGCCACGTCACTTGGAGTTCAAGAATCACTTTTTAAAGGCAACCCTTTAAAAAAGGTTGAATGTTTATATAGAGATGATGCCCAAGCATTGTACAATCTTTCAAAGTAACATGGTAAAGATGAACCTATACAAGCCTGTGTTTGCAATAAGGATTCTGTAGAACTGATGAGAAACTGGTGCTTTACAATATGCATAGTTTGTTGGGAATAAAATAGTGAGTGTTGGTGGTTGGGATTTTTTTCCAAATATGTTATTGCTTTTTGTATAACAAAGTATTGGAATCCATAGGTTGAGAAAGGATTTTTCATCACACAAGGGCTTCAAAAATAATGAGAATTTTGCAATGACCTGTTGCGATTAAAAGATTAAGGTTATGGAAAACTAATTAAGAATATTTTAGAGGGGCATTGAAGTAATTTCATGCAGGCCTATTGCCTCACTGTATTTTAAAATCATTACTTCTTACATCAATTTTCCACACTGGATCCTGCAAATTCAAGGGTCTGCATCTACTGACAGGAACTCTCACTGGCATAAAGGCAGATTTAACGCAATGCTCCAATGAATAACTTTAATGATAAAAGGCGGTGGCATTTGGTAGATCTCTGATTAAACTTGATAGGAAATTTTACATTGCAGATGTATTTTGTTATAAAATGCCAATTTGTCAAAGGGAAATCTGTTTAAATAAAGCCAGCCTTTTTGATAAAATGCTTTGGAAACATGTTTTGACATTTAAATCTCCACAAATTGGTATTTTTTTATTTTAAAAATATTTTTATTTTAGGAGTATATTGGGTCATATCGAAAAAAAACACACATGAATAATTTTACAAAGTAAGGAAAAAGAATAATGAAAATCAAAACAAAAGTGTTGATTTATATTTAATGAACATTTTTAGACTGCTGATTCATGAACATTCTTTTGCATTTTGAATATTTAATCCCCATTGAGAATGGGAGCTTCCTGTGATGAGAAAACATTTTCCTCCCAGTTCTATTCATGAGTGTCCACTGGGAAATTGCAGTAAAATCTCAGATATATTGCTTACTGAACTTTGTATTTCTTGGGGG
>VXBL01008486.1:72354-141722 GCA_013400195.1 Aramus guarauna | reverse complement strand
GGGGGTGGGGTGGGGGGTGGAAGTCTAGGGAAAGGTGTTTTCTGAATTTAGTTATTACTAAAATTTTAACTATTTGCCTTTCTCGTCACAAGAAATAACCCAGCCAAACCATGCCACTCTAGCTGGCAGTGATCAGCTTTGATGCTGTTATGTCATCTGCTGCAGGAATCCACTTCTGATTCGTCTCTTTAGTTTGAGACACTGCATTTAGGTCCAGACAGCATGGCTAAATCTTCACTTTCTTAATCTGCTTTTGCTACATAGGTGTTGCAAATGGTACCATATATGTATGTCAAGTCCTGGAGTATGTGCTGTTTCTCAAACAGTTTGAAGTGAAGTTGGTTACAGGAATGTGGTTTTGATTGCATACGTGCTTATAGTTCCTTCACTGACAGTAGAATGTATTCTGAACCCTACAGACAGTTTTCCGTGTTTTTCTCATGCTTTGATGCATTGTCATTAAAAAAAAAAAAAAAGAGAGAGAGAGAGAGAAAAAAAGCACCAAACTTTGGCTGAATGAAGTAAGTTGCCGGATCCAGAATATGCTGCCCAGCAAACATCAGGTGGTTCCATATGAGCTGGGTAAGTGCAGGTGAGGAAGAGAACTGCAAGGGAGCAGACTGTCCTCGCCTTCAAATTCTGCCCAGAGAAGGAAAACACCTGGACTTAAGCAGGTTTATAAGGAGGGGGCTGCGTGCTAATACTTCTTGGGACAAAGGTCAGCAACTGTAGGGAGAAGGTTTGCCAGATGAGGCTAGTTTGGGAAGCAGCTCTGGTCTTTAGCAGCCAACGTTAGCAAACTACATCAAATTGCTTCCAGTGAAGTTCTGCTTCAATCTAAGATGCACAAAGGAAAAAATTTTCTTTCTTATATTCAAGAATTTTAAACCAAGTGAAATTTATTCTGCACTGTTGATGAGGCATCCCATCATGCTTAGGCTCAAAATGAAAGTCTCCTATGTCTCTTCAGCAATTAATATAAGTGCCAAGTAATCATTTCCCCCTATCTGATAAAAGTCAAGTAGCTTTATTTAAATGCCAGCAATCATCCTGCTTCCTGCTATCTCCTTCCTCACAACACATCCTCTCTCCCCTAATGCACAATGTCAGTCAAGAGTTTTGATTCTAGCACTGTTACTTTGCATTTCTTTGTTCCACCAGGAGTTCCCCACTCTCCCCTCGTTCTCTTGGAGAATGAGCTTTTATTTGGTCAAAATAATTCAAATAACCCCTGTTTGTCTTACTGTGTGGTGAATTAATTTAACCTGTTCTACTCTTCTACAGAACCAGTGGCCTCACGGACCTTACGCCTTTTTGGATAGCAATGTGAAGAAGACAAAGCAGGTATCCAGAGATGGTGTCTTTTTCATGACTTGAAGTATGCTCTAATAGATACATTAGAAGTATGCTCCTTTGGCTTCTCTCAAAATAATGAATTCTCACCCCGACCCTTGCTCACCATTTCACATGCATTCACAAAGCCTCCTGCAGTGAAGGCACACAAAATATGCTCGTTCTGTTCTCTGGTATTTCAGAATGATACATGGGTTCAGAGCACTTACATTTTTAATTCGGGGGGATAGGAGCCATCTGTCTTGTGCGCATTACCTAAGCCAAAATAGGTCCTATTGCATTCCAAGCAAATGAGTGCACTCTCTAACACTTAAAATGTAATTATGGTCATTATTTATCACCAACATCTTCAGTGTGAGAAAAGATCCTTTGCTCTTCAGAAACGAAATAGACCACAGTCCAAAGCCGCAAACACCCATCTGACTATGACATTCTCTAGTATAGCTCATAAGCAAAAGAAATGCAAGCAGCTGAGCTGCTGCTGCTGCTGTAATGACTTAGGGCTTTCTTCTATTCCATGTGCTTACTTTCTCCAATGGATTTTTATTCAGGATGTATATATTCATCCTATACAATACTACACCATGCAGAGATACCTTAAACAGGCATTTCTGGAAATAGTAACTCTGGAATTGGAAACAGGGGTGAGTTTTACCCCTGGGTTAGTTTTCCTCTGCTGTTTTTGTAACTCAGGCTGATGTCTCTGTATCACCAGCAGTGCTGTGTAGTCACAGGCAGCGCAGCTCTCTGCCCAGTGTTGAACTGCACAATGCAGGCAGCTCCAAATGCAAGCAATGCATGGCATTGCCCGCAACGTATTGCCTGCTCATTATTGCTGCTCGTGCACCAAACTTTAGATGGAGAAGGAGAGTACTTATAAAAACATAAGGAACAGATCATTCAAGGGTCGTCTGAAAAAGGAAAAAGCTGAAGAATCAGCAACAATTATTTTAATCATCTTTGCCAAATGTATATTCAGCCTGCAAGATACATGTATGCTCTAGCACGTAAACTCCTTTGGCTGTGTAAGGAACACTGCATTTCTTTAAAATGAAAACTTTCTATAGTTTGTTATAATTACTAGAATTATACTGCACTGAACAGCTGTGTGACTATTAAAACGCCTTCACAAATGCAGTTTTGCGAGAGTACTTTTCATTGAAGTACACTTAAACCTATTCGTTTTAAAAATCTAAAGTGTGAAAATGTTCTTCAAATTTGTAGCCAAGTGTCCACAATACACAGAAAAGACAAGGGGGGTGGGTACATGCAGAGAAAAATATATACCAGATGTACTTTAAATTCAAAGGCTACGCTAGAATACCAAATAATTTTTTCCATGCTGAATATTCACAGAGCGTAAATCTCACCCAGTTCCTGGTGGTAAGTCAGTAAGGGAAACAGCAGCTTTGAAGGCTTTTGAAGGGCTCACATGAGGCTCTTGGAGGGGAATTGGTTCAAGCCAGTGAATGGGAGATAATACCTCAGGTGGAACTTAAACTGTCTGAATATGACCTGCAGTGAATTTCTAAAAAGCATTCAACCGGTAACATTTTGATCACAAACGTCCAGAGTTTCTGGAGGCTTTGCAAACATCAAAACCAGTATTTCCCAAAGATGAACAAAGATAATTTCACACTGCTAGGAATCAATGTGGTAAGAGGAAAAATCTGGTGGTTTTATGAACTGTACTGATCTAGCATCAACCCTAATGTATTAATGTGATAACTGTCTGCAAAAAACAGAAGGAAAGAGCTAAGCAAATTTTCTTCATTTCAGTGTTGTTATTATAGTTGGAAGGAATAAGCAATTCACGGAGTTCTGCATAAAAAAAAAAATAAAAAAAAAATCCATTAAGTCTGTTCCAAGAATATCTGGAACGGAGTGATCACAACCAGCATTTGCTCTACACATTTAATAATGAGCAGCATATACCTATAAAGTATTTTTGATAAAGCTGAGTTTCAAATTTAAAAGACATTAATAACTTCTTCGATTAAGTGCTACAGAATCATTTTATTTTAACAAATAGTTTAGAAATGCAAAACCCTGGCAAATGAAGCACTTACCTGAAGACGATTCTGGGTTTAGGTTTCATCAGTTCTAAGGAATTTTCCATTATATGACTTGCTGAAAGATGCATGATATGATCTGAACGACTGGTGATTGACGTGTCCAAAGGAGCACAATTTTAACTGTTCCATATGAAACAGCTGTCTATCTACCACAAAGTCCAGCATTTTCCCAACCAGCCACAAGCCTAGGTTAGTATTATAGAAGTAAATTCTTAACCTACTGAACCTTTTTTTTTCCTTTTTATACAAGTTCCCAATGGTAGCAAAAAGTTTCTCTTCCTTACGAAGATTCTTAGGAAAACTTAAAGTAATCTTTCCTTGCCACTTCAGCCTCCTCTATGTATAAGAGAAAAAGGGGCAGCTGAGAAACAATAATTAATATTATTTCCCTTTCCAAAGATAGTTAAATAGTAAGGAAGGAAACCTATAAGGTAGTATTTGGGGAACAATATCAAATATTGAAAACCTGAGAGTTTGACATTAGCCGTCTAAACTACGTGAGGGACTATGTGCTTCAGGAAGTACCTGAAAAACTCATCCACCAAGATATGCACATAAAATTTTTCTTCTTCTGGCTCCCCACTTTGATAAGCAGTTTTCCTGATCAGTCATGTTTGCATTCTGTTTTCCATCCCAAGAAATGCCAACATACATCATAAAACAAGGGTAGTTTTAGATTAGATATTAGGAAGATTATTAGATATTAGGAAGAAATTCTTTACTGTGAGGGCGGCGAGGCACCAGAACAGGTTGCCCAGAGAAGCTGTGGAGGCCCCCTCCCTGGAAGGGTTCAAGGCCAGGTTGGATGGGGCTTTGGGCAGGGGGTTTGGAACTAGATGATCTTTGAGCTCCCTTCCAACTCAAACCATTCTATGATTCTATGAAACAAGACCATATGCTGCCAAAATAGCATACAAATATGTATCGGAAACAAGCAGTTCTCTTCTGGAGTGAAAGATTGAAACCCAATTCACATTACACTTTTCCAATTATAATTTTGTCAGCTAGAACGTTGAAGATATATACCCAGTAACCAGTTTACTGTTGCCAGCAGGTTCCCAGGCACCGGTACTCCTATGCCAACAAAAGCTCCATGGCTTAGTCTCTGTACTTCAGGAGGGTGGTGTCAACTTGCCAGCAGGAAAGAGTTCCTTCTGCCAGCTTACAGAGATTCTCCGTGATGGGGCTGTGACTTGGTGAGGACTAGTGTAATGGAGCTCAGCCCTAAGCATGGAAAATTCCAGTCCTGAGGGAATCGATTTGATTGAGTTGTGAGCTAGTGACACTTCAAGAGGCACGAGTAAGGAGGGGATCAGAGCAAAAGTTGGAATTCAGCCTCTGTTATAGAGCATATTGTCTATTTGCGTTACAAAAATAGGCTGTCCCTTACAAATACATTCTTCCACTGAATATCGTTTAAAAAAACCCCAGAGACTGACTGGTATTGAGTATCACAATGTAATTAGTAACCTTGAAACTGACATAGTTATTAGAAGAAAAATGCAAATTTTTACCTGAGAGGAAAAACTTAACACTGCCACTATATTTCACAGTCTGTGGTAAAATCTTCATCACTGATTGCTTTTTAAATTGAGACTGCATGTTTGTCTAAAAGATACGCTTCAGTTCCGGTAGGAATTAATTCAAAATCTTATGGGCTGTGTTATGCAGGTCAGACTATGTAATTGTAAATGTCCTATTACAATCGGTTAATCTACTAATTCAATTTTATACTATGCATTTCATATAAATTATTGTATCCAAAGGGCAGAGTCACAATGAGTGATTTAAAATTCTTTAAAAGGCTAGAAGAAAACTGAGGGGTTAGAAACACAGTAGAAAACATAAGCTGTAAAACAAAATGGAAAGAATCCCAAAATTATTAACTCAATAATTGATACTAAAATCTGTTATCTAATAAGCAAACAGCTAACACTGAGTTACGTAGACCCATGTTTTCCTCTTCAGGTGAGCATCCTAAGTGCTAGGCTAACCTGCTGTTTTCACTTCTGGGCTTTGTATAATTCTGTTTTAATGGGAAAAAAGGAATTTGAGCCATTTTCTTTTGCTGTTAAGACTACTTGATGGGACTTGGTGTCACTGCTTTCTCCTCTCAAGCAGAGGAGGAGATCAAATTAGTCAAGAGATGGTTCTTGACTTCTCCTTCCATCCGTTCTTTAAATGACAGCTCTCTTGGCCGCTGTGTTTTGTGATGGGCACTCACGAGTGTCAGCTACGTTCTGACTCCTGAAACAATGCAGGGCAGTGAACAGTTTGAAATGGGGCACCTCAACCATGTAAAGTACAGACTCAGGCCACTGCAAAAAAAAAAATACTTAGAAATTGTTCTTCAAATAAGTTCTTATTAATTTTACTAATTAATAGCAATCTGCAATCTGGCAAATGCCTAAAATGTGTCCTCTGCATGCACACTGTACTAGGTCTGGCTGGAATGGAGTTAATTTTCTTCATAGCAGGCTGTATGGTGCTACGTTTTGGATTGGTGACCAAAAAAGTGTTGATAGCACACCGGTGTTTTAGCTATTGTCAAAGAGCGCTTGCAGAGTGTCAAGGCCATCCCTGTTTCTCACTGCACTGTCCCAGCGAGTAGGCTGGGGTGGGCAAGAGGCTGAGGGGGGACGCAGCCAGGACAGCTGACCCCAGCCGACCAAAGGGATACCCCACAGCATATAACGGCACGCTCAGCAATAAAACAGGGAAAGATTTTTTTCAAAGTAGCTTGAGGTCTGGCTGGGCATTGGTCTGCTGGCGGTGAGTGATTGCTGTAAGCATCCCTTGTTTTCTTTTCTCTTTATTTTTCCTTCATTTATTGAAGTGCCTTTATCTCAACCCATGAATTTTTTCTCACTTTTGCCCTTCCAATCCTCTGCCTCAGCCTGCGTGGGGGGAGCAAGTGGGTGACTGAGTGGGGTCTCAGGTGACAGCGGGGGTCAGCCCACCACAGACGCAGCATTCAAACTTGCCAAGTCTATGCCTAATTATTATGGAAACAGTCAAATTTTGGCAAACATTATGAAAATTATATTTCTAAATTGTAAAATACTGTAATATGAAGTATACATTCATATGAATAACATATATGTGCTCAACGCATACTGATACAGTTATGTTCGCTTAAAAAACCTGTTCTCTTTTAAGGTAGGAGAAAAACTATCTGGAACTCTTGGAGACAAATAAAATTCAAAATTTAATAGGATTTGGTCACCTAATTCCTTTGCAAGGAGAATCTCAAAGAACAGAAAATGCATAATCTATTCTAAAGATTCGTGTAGATTAAGGACTACAGACCCAGACAAAAAAAACTTCACAAAACATTATTAAATTAAATAAATGTTCACAAGATGTCTGTTCAATGCCCAATATATTGTTAAAAATAATTTTAGACAGTACTTCTTTTTCTGCCAGGGTAGTTTTTAATATACAGGATTACTCAAAGTATTATGGAAACACAAGTGTTTAAGCTTACAGTATATCAAATTACAACATATGTAGCCAAGATTTGGCTTGAAAAACTGTCAAGAAGCTATGCATAAATGTCCCAGTTTGAAAAGCATTTGTTCAGAATGACAAAAGTTAATACCAGTAAAATACAAATAAAAGTTAAAAATGTGAAAATAAAGGATGAGTCCAATTTCAAGACTTTCTACTTGCATGAAGATTCTGGGCAAGAATTTGCCTTTTCAACAAGAAATTTAATCTTTATATAAAATATGCATGTGGAGAGGGTAAATCTTCAGATATGTAATTTTTTTTTAGCATTTTTTATTTCAGTATTCTGAAACAGGACTTATATACTGTCAAATGTTTCTGCCTAATAGAACCAATTATTTTTTATTTTTCCTAATCTCTGAAATGTCACTATATTCCATAGCAATACAGAAGTGAGTAAGTAAGATAAAATTTTGTGTCCTGGTTTCAGCTGAGACAGAATTACTTTTTCTTTCTTGTAGCCAGTATAGTGCTGTGATTTGGATTTAGAATAATGTTGATAACATACTGAATTTTTTAGTTGTTGCTAGGTAGGTGTGGTGCCTGCACTAAGTCAAGGACTTTTCAGCTTCTCACACCCTGCCAGGTGCACAAGAAGCTGGGAGAGCACAGCCAGGACAGCTGACCCAGGCTGGCCAAAGGGATATTCCATACCATATAATGTCATGCTCAGTATATAACTGGTGAAACCAGCTGGGAAGCAGATTAGCTGCCTTAAAACATACTAGGCATCCAGTTGTTTGGGTTTTTTTCCTTTTGCATGTAGTGAGCAATTGCATTTGTGCATCACTTGTGTTGTTGTTGTTGTTGTTGTTGTTGTTGTTGTTGTTATTATTATTATTATTATTATTATTATTACTATTATTATTATTATTATTATTATCTTCCTTTGTTATCCTATTAAACTGTCTTTATCTCAACCCATGAGGTTTTTTTTTCCATTCTCCTCTCCATCCTCTTTGGGAGAGGGGTGAGCGAGCAGCTGCATGGTGCTTAGTTACCAGCTGGGGTTAAACCACGACATCTTGGCATGAGCAAAATTCACTAACTCACATTTTCTAAAATAGCTTCATAATAATTTTATGATTTCCATCTCTTTTTAGCTCAGTTAAAGTAAAACAGGAAAAAAAAAACCCACCCAGACTTATAATCCATAATTTAATCAAACAACATTGTTGTGTATAATACCCTAGGGTGATGATGAAAGCTTATTTTAAATGTGTTCATAGTAATTTCAGACTAAACTGACCAAGGAACAACATAGTCCTTTTCAGTGTGATCATTGCCTGTGTTGAACAAGTAACTATTATCAATTTACTGTTACAATGGAAATAGGAAACATCTTAATTTTGCTGGTTCTTGTCTTTGTTATAGTCTATATTTTTCTGGTTTTTTTCTTTTTTTTTTTTTCTTTTTTTTTCTCTCAAAGAGCAGAACCATATGCCTGAGCATTACATTCCAGAGAACATTTTCACATTGCAGTTTTCATTAGCTGTCTCTCCATTCACAAACATTGCTGTGTATGAACAGAGGAAGAAGAAGCAAAATTTTCCCCTTCTCTGGAAAACACACAGATGTCTCTGGGAGAAAAGGGAAGTACTTAGGAAACTGTGAAATTCAGCATACCGAAACCAAGTGTGGTACTGGCTTGGCTTTATGGTTAATGGAAGAGAGAGGTGTCAATTTGGGGCTGCTTCTTGTAAATGGGTAAAGGGAAAAGAAAAAATTGATAAAGCCCCCAAACAGTACTTGGTATAAATCAAACTATAGAACTGCTATTATTACATCTCAAGTTCTTTCCCTGGAAAGAAAAGAAAAGCACAGAGTGACAACAGCAGTACCATCATACCCCGTTCCCAGAACAGTCATGCAACTTTCTCCAAATTCCACTTTTTCTCCAGAACAACACTTGCTTTGAGGAAAATTTGCTAACCACTTTAATTGGTTATGAGTTGTACATCTCGGCCCTTATAGCCCTCGCATGACCACTGCAACTTAGGTCATGGGTGCTCCCAAAATCTACTTTAAACAAGGTAGAAATGAGGTGTAAGCCAAAGAGTATACCTATCCACTGTATATTATACAGGTAAACTAAATCAACACTTTGATCTATACTGGGTTTGCGTGGCAAGGTTTTGGTAGTTGTGGGGCTTCAGGGGTGGCTTCTGTGAGAAGCTGCTAGAAGCTTCCCCCATGTCTGACAGAGCCAATGCCAGCCGGCTCCAAGATGGACTTGCTGCTTGTCAAGGCTGAGCCCATCAGTGATGGTGGTAGTGTCTCTGGGGTAACAGAGTTAAGAGAGGAAAAAAAAACAACCTCAGGAAGCTTTTGCAGCCAGAGGGAGGAGTGAGAAGATGTGAGAAACTCTGCAGACACCAAGGTCAGTGCAGAAGGAGGGCCAGGAGGTGCTCCAGGCACCCAAGCAGAGATTCCCCTGCAGCCTATGGTGAAGACCATGGTGAAGCAGGCTGTCCCCCTGCAGCCCATGGAGGAAGGATGAGGGGGTGTAGAGATTCCACCTGCAGCCTGAGGAGGACCCCATGCTGGAGCAGGTGGAGGCACCTGAAGGAGGCTGTGACCCTGTGGGAAGCCTACACTGGTGCAGGCTGCTGGCAGGACTTCTGGACTCGTGGAGAGAGAAGCCCACACCAGAGCAGGTTTGCTGGCAGGACTTGTGACCCTGTGGGGGACCCACGCTGGAGCAGTCTGCTCCTGAAGGTCTGCACCCCATGGAGAGACCCACACTGGAGCAGCTGGTGAAGAACTGCAGCCTGTGGGAAGGACTCATGTTGGAGAAGTTCGGGANCATGGGAAGGGCTCATGTTGGAGAAGCTCATGGAGGACTGTCTCCCATGGGAGGGACCCCACGCTGGAGCAGGGGCAGAGTGTGAGGAGTCCTCCCCCTGAGGAGGAAGGAGTGGCAGAAACAGCGTGTGATGAACTGACCGTAACCCCCATTACCTGTCCCCCTGTGCTGCTGAGGGGGGAGGAGGTAGAATCTGGGAGTGAAGATAGGCCTGGGAAGATGGGAGGGGTAGGGGGAGGTGTTTTAAGATTTTGGTTTATTTCTCATTATGCTACTCTGTTTTGCTTGGTAATAAATTAGATGAATTTTCTCTCTAAGTTCAATCAGTTTTGCTCGTGATGATAATTAGTGAGTGATCTCTCCCTGTCCTTATCTCGACCCACAAGCGTTTCGTTATACCTTTTTTCCCCTGTTTCATGAAGGAAGGGCAGTGACAGAGCGGCTCTGGTGGGCACCTGGCCTCCAGACGGGGTCAACCCACCACAGATCACAAATAAATTTGTGAATATCCACAAATAAAACTGTGTGGTTTTTACTAAGGTGGTTTGTTGCAGTAAATTACAGTATTTTCTAGGTATAAACTATACCAACATAGAATGTCACCTTATAGGAACTAGGTTAAAATAGTGGATTTTGTATATACTTTTCTCTCTGGTTTAGTTTTTTGCTGTTGTTTATTTGTTTGTTTGTTTAGTTTGTTATATTTGGAGCGAGAACACTAGATCCTGTGAAATAAGTCCGGAAATTTCATTTATGCCCAGGTTGAAGTGCTCTGGTACTCTGCTTTGCTAGCACAGCTGTCGGATAGGTTCTTACAGCCAAAAGCAATGAACAGCTGTGGGAACCTGAGGTAACCCCTGAAAACTGCCAGAGCCATTTTTGTAAAAACCATCTGATGACAGGCCTCGGTCTGTTTGCATTTTGCTTGTACCAGTGTAAATCAGAGGAAACTCTGCTGAGACTAACAAGTGTTTCAAAAAAGGCTCTGGGCCTCTACAGGAAGATCAGGATGTGCAAGATCTAGGTTTTGCAAAATCTGTGCAAAAAATAAGGCTTGCTGAGGCCTCGCCTCTGGCTCTGAATGAACTACCATCAATTCAGATATACCTCTGACTCCTCGTCCCCTCTGTGTCTCTCTTTGGGCTACGACATTTGACCTTATGCATAACAATTGCTATGCCAGGTCAGATCAGCAGCGAAGTATTACAATTCCCACTCTATTCCCAAATCACCTGAGCAGCCAGTTATACAGCAGCCTTCTCCTGGCTAATTTTTCAGTTGATACCCAGTAATGACTCTGTGCACTAGGGCACACAACTCAGACTTTTCACTCTGACATTTCTTTTTTTATTATCTCTATGTATATTTTGTCCTTTTCTAAAATGCTCTAAGTCAATTATATCAGAAGGAGGCAGAGGAGATGAATTTCTCATATTGATCGTTCTGTGAAAAAAAAAAAAAAGCAGTTGTAAATGTCTCGCTTTCCAACTCTACTGGAATTCTCTAGTCCTTTATATATCAGGAGAGAGTAATTCCAACACTTTATGTACAATTTATTTTTTCTATGAGGTGTTATGGATTTCTTCTTTACTTTAATGATACTCTTCAGATTGCCTTCACAGAGAGGTTTTCAGTGCCTTTAATAATTTTTGTTGTTCATTCCCAAACTTCTATTTTTCTCTACTATATTTGCACGCATGTTTTAAACAGGGTTACGCCAAAATGTTGTTCAGCAGAGCACCACAAAGGGAAATGGAATGGCTTACAGTGTTCTTCCCCAGTGAAAGAAACACCTTGAAGTTTATTGTATCTGACACTGTATTATATAGAGGGAACATCTGTAGGCGAGAATCCACGAACAAGGTTATACAGCATTGCATTAGCAAAGAATTTATACAGCATGACCTATTTGGCCAAAAATTGGAAATGAAAGAGAAAACCCCAAGAGAAGTTTTCTTTCCTTGCAGTGGTGTTTACTTTTATCCTATTCTGTTACAATATGCATAGGAATTGGACTTTTACTCTGAAAGTCTTAAGCCTGTCAGGGTTAACAGGCATTGCAACAATGCCCTTAATAATGTTCTTTAACTATTGGTCAGCCCTGAAGTGGTCAAGCAGTTGGACTACATGATCATTGTTAAGTCCCTTCTAACAGAAATAGTCTGTTCTATTCTACTCTGGAAAAAAATAAATTAGATACTCATCTAAACAGCAGTCAGGTAATTTTTGTCATTTCAAACTTGACAATAAAGTTAATTTTGAGCAAAGGTGAGAGGATAATTCACCATAAATGCATCTTATTCTTTCAGTCTGTATTTCTGCCCAGAGAAATTCTGCTTTTTTTTTTCCTCTGTTCTTTGATTTTTTGACACTTTTCCATTTCTTTAATCTCTGGGGTATTCAGACCTTGCACTAACTAGTAAATGCTATGGGGTTTTTAAAATAGTTTCTTAATGATGCTAAGATTAGGTAGTGTCCTCGTTTCGGTTGAGATACAGTTAATTTTCTTTCTAGTAGCTGGTATAGTCCTGTGTTTTGGATTCAGTATAAGAATAATGTTGATAACATAATGATGGTTTTAGTCGTTACTAGGTAGGTGTAGTGCCTGCACTAAGTCAAGGACTTTTCAGCTCCTCACGCCCTGCCAGGTGCACAAGAAGCTGGGAGAGCACAGCCAGGACAGCTGACCCAGGCTGGCCAAAGGGATATTCCCTACCATATAATGTCATGCTCTGTGTATAACTGGAGAAGCCAGCTGGGAGGCAGATTTGCTGCTTGGAAACAGACTGGGCATCCAGCTGGGGTTTTTGTTTGGGTTTTTTTTTTTTTTTCATTTTGCATGAGGGTGAGCAATTCCTTTTGTCCATCACTTGCTTTATTTATTACCATCATCATTGTGTCATCGTCATCATCATCATCATCATCATCTTCCTTTGTTATCCTATTAAACTATCTTTATCTCAATCCACAAGTTTTTTTTCCATCCTCCTCCCCATTCCCTCGGAGAGAGGAGGGGGGAGCAAGTGGCTGCACAGTGCTTAATTACCAGCTGGGGGTAAAACAGAACAGGCAGCCATGATTCAGGTATGTGCGTGCATCTGTCTGTCAGTCTGTGGATCACTACTTTCATCCATGCTACTTGGGTTTTGTGAAAACAGGAGTCGAGGTAATCCAGCTGCTGATGGATAGCTGGTGGTCATTGTTTTCCCAGGGATTTGTGCTTCAAGTTTAGTTTTGAACCAAATTATGTTAGTACAGCTGAGTGGTCTCACCTCTTATTTCCCCATAACCGTGTGCACCTCCCACGAGAGTGCTCTGGTAAGGAAGGGCTGAGCAGATCCTTCATCCCGAGCATATTTTAGTTTAAAAGCTGACCAGACATAACACTAAAAGTGTCAACAATACTGATGCTTTTTGAAGGATTTGCTTGAAATACTTGTTGTTGCAAGAAAACTATATCCTGAGTACTTACGCTCTGAGGAAATCATCTGGTATTACTTATTGCCTGAATGAAAGGGTTGCCCTGTGAACCTTGCCGGTAGGTTAGGCAATTCTGAGTTGACTGTGGTTTTGTGATGTAACGGCATGCATCTCTTACAGTAAATTAGAGATATATCATCTGTAGTTATATGATGTGTTCTCTCATTAGAAGATTTTGAGTGTGACATTTATTACCAGATGTCTGGGATTGTTTGGATTCTCCAGAAGGGAAAAACTCACTGGGTTTTTGTTTGGTTGGTTGGTTGTTTTTTTTTATTATTATTCCCCAAGACCATGAGAGGATAAGGCCTTCTCTAAAAATTAGCCTACTGCAGCCAGGTTTTATCATCTGAACTTGCATCCTCTGACAGTAATTAATGTTCTTCAAACACTGGGCCTTATCTGCTGTCTTAAATGAACCTAGCCTGTGAGAAAGCCAGAGGCATAGTTTAATTTAAACTTTCTAAGATGAAAAGAAAAAATACCTTATTCTTCTTTTTGCATAGGTGATTAGGAACTTTGTGGTGATGCATAGGTGAACTTGGTACTCTCTGCCCAGGGACTCAAGGGCACAAGTCATCCATCCTGTCTGAAGTGTCTGTACCAATGTGTATTGACTGAACTGTTCAAGTGCTTCCTTGACCACACAGGGCACCCCAAATTTTAGAGAGTTAAAATTCTTAGGCAGAAGTTAGTTTGGAAAGTAGGAATGATTTTTTTTATTTTTTTTTTTCAGTCCTCTAGGATTTTCATATCTTCTCCAGTGAAGGCAAAATGTAGCCAACAAAAATGAATTGTGTAAGAGCACTGTGTGATGCAAAAACATCTCCATTGATTGCGGGGGACATCTGAGTGTTTTGTACCACCTCTCAGCTGGGGACTTGATATATGCTTATTCCATTATTTCTCTGCTTATATTTTGCTCAAGCCATTGTTGAACTATCCTTGAGCATCTGTGCCAGCTCCATAATTATCCATAACCAGAACCGACAGTGTCTCAGTAGTTCACAACAAATTAGAATTAGAAAATAGAAGAATAATTATTTTTTTATTACTGTAGATACAGGCAAAAAAAAAAAAACTTTCTCCACTGAAGTCTGTAAAAGTAATTTAAGAAGATAAACCTCAGTGACTTTACTAAGTTCTTTTCTTAGAAAAAGAATACTTCTTTTTCTTAGAAAGTACAAGTACCTTAAAACAAAATAAAGTTAAGTTAAAATCCAAACATCTAATAAAAAATGTGATTATATTTCAATTACCCCCTGGGGAGTAATTGAAAAGAACATTTTGATTCCACTGCCCTTGGCTCCAAAAGAAAAGGAATAATGAGAATTCTTGGCATTTACTGTATGTGAAGGTAAGTGCCAAAGCTATTTTCATGCCGAAACAGTAATTCCTGCTTTTTGCTTATTTATATATGTCTTGAGAAATATATAAAGAAAAGGAATAATGAGAATTCTTGGCATTTACTGTATGTGAAGGTAAGTGCCAAAGCTATTTTCATGCCGAAACAGTAATTCCTGCTTTTTGCTTATTTATATATTTCTTGAGATTTCTTTCTCCTCTCTCATTACTTCTAGAACTGAGGTCCCATCTGAGCAGTGCTTCAGCACTCCATGTTGAGGGAAAAGATTAACAACTCTCACAAATTACTTCCTATTTAAATATCTGGTGGAGATAGGGACAGGCTTGATTTCCAGGTGATTGCCCACTGTTGTGCCATTCAGACAACGTGTCATTAATCATTTTATTACTTTATGCAGTGTGGAACATCCTTGGAAAGGTCTGAACAAAACTCATCACATACCAGAGAGTCCCAAACTGCAAGAGTTCCCAAAGAATGCTATTTCTAACCTAAAAAAAGCCTCTGTATAGTATCCTGAAGAAGACATTTTAGTTGCAGCTGTCCTTAAAAGAACAATAGACAGTCAGGGCTGTTGGATCTCATCTGCCTGCACTAGGACTGAAGTGAGTGTCTGGGTACTTGGAGATCCTTGGCTCTCAGTCAAGCCAGCTATGTCCAATTCTGCTAATGAAATTGGGCCAGCAGTCGATTCTTGGCTCTGCGGCTCCATAGTGTGGACTGACTCACATCCATATTTATGTATATATTTACAATGCAGGTGTCTAGATCAGAGCTAGTCACCCCAGTCTTTTTTTTGTACTCACTGTGAAGACATATGCACACCTGAATGTGGTTCATCCTGTCCTACAGTAAAAGTCTGAGGTTGGTGAGAGAATGGGATGTGTTTTGTTACTTGCATCTATTATACACCTTTACTTTTGGATAAGATGAGTCAGACTAAGGCATGTGTCTCTTCACTAATTATAAAGGGAGTCTAGTATGACTCGTTTTGACGAGTTTTGCAGTTAAGCGATTTGAAACCCCTTCTGATGATAAGAAGCAGTATTTGAGGTATATGTTGCATGGACTCAGGTAAATGTGCACTCAGAGGCAGAGTTCAGAAAAGAACAGCTATCCTGGGATGCTGCCCAGGGTCAGAGGAGTGGGGAGAGATGTGGCATGGGGTCAAAGAGACCCAGCAAAGAACATGGATTTTACTATAGAGCCCCAGGTTGACTCCACCATCTGTTAAACTCCCTTTTCTTGAACAAAAACTGGCGGGAAGCCTTGGCCTACTAAGCTGCGTAGATGGTGGGAGGTTTAGGTTCTCACCAACCAAAATGTCAGGGACTGAACTGAGGACATCCCCCAACTTGGTGAGCATTTCAGACTCCTCCTGGAGAGAGGAGTGTGTGGAAGGGATCTTACTGGAAGTGCATATGCTGGGATCCCCTCTTTCCCTACTCAAAAAGTTTATACAGTTTGTAAATTTTACCCCCATTGATTCTGAGCAATCAAAATGTGCTCTTCAGTTAACTAAGTATAATGAAAAATTCATTTAACCCCAGCTTAAAGCCACTGACACCCCGGTTTCCCCATAGGCTATGAATTTTCATCAGGGACCCCTACAATAAAGAAACTACTTCTGTCTTTGGCATGCTTTAGGTTTGTGTTCACTTGCTTTTAGGTCATTAGCTTTCAGATCTCTTGTTAGAGATTAAATATTTTACAATATGAGATGATAGTGATTCTTATAATTAAGAAAATCAAAGAGCTGCAGTGCAAGGCCTCTTGTTTTGATCATTTGCAGCCTTTTGAAAGTTTCACTTGTTAGCCTGCTTTTTTCCCCAGAAATCAATATTTTGAGAAAGCTTGAGAAAACAGCACTCTACTACTTCTGACTCTAAAGCTATGAAAAAATTATTTTTACTCATTTCAAAATATTTCTGAGCCATTCTATACAAACACATTTTTTTTTTATAGAGAACAAATTTATTCGGTGTTCTGGTGTAATTAAGTACTATGATGATGATTGAAATAAAGACCTTTTTCAAAGGTAGCAATATATGTGAGAGAATCAGATCCACAAAAAAGCAATAGTTACTCCTGTATAGTATCAAAAGTCTCCAGACTGGTGTTTCTTGGCAACATCAGATGGGTGTAGAGGAGAATCAGCAAGGAGAATAGCTCACTGAAGTTACCCACTGAGATTATTTGAATTTTAGTTGGGTTGAAATGCAGTTAATTTTTGAGTTAGAGAAAAATAAGGTATTCAAGTAATGCCAGAAAATGAAAGGACAGGGTACACAAGTGATTAGGAGCTATGAGTCACCTAGCCTGATGAGGAAACACAGTAAGGAATTGCTGAATGGGGCGAGTGGGTAAGTCTGAGGAAGATGCTGCTGAGGACGTGGTCCTACCTAGTGTTAAGGACTCAGTTTAGGGCTGTGGATGCCCTTGAATCATTCCTAAAGAGCATATATTCTGTGATTTGATTGTGTTACAGATGCTGAAACTGAAGAGGTGACACATAGAGTTGAAAGGGTGTAGAGGCTGCTTCAAAGTAGGGGGAGGGCAGAGCTAAAATTGCTTGAGCTGAGGTTACACAAAGCAGCAGGAAGCTGATAGCCTCAGTCCTTGGCATCAGAAGTGTACTCACCTCAAGTAGCTTCCCCAAAGCTTCATACAACCAGATGATGGAGCTGCTGAATTACCGGGTTTCAACAGCCCTCAGTGAGATGAAGTGGAGGAGGGGAGGGACTGACTTAACACATAATTTTGTTAGCAATGCTAACAAGGAGGACTAAAGTGAGTACTCCTTGGTTCTTACTAAGTATTATTATAGTGATTTTCCATATTTTATTCTTTCTTCTCAAATATTTTGTTAGTTTCTTGCACTTGATGCTTGTGAGTAAGAATAGCTCACAAGAGCAGCCAGCCCTGTAACTCACCCATTGAGGGTATTCTCACTGCAGCCTCCCCCATCACTTAGTTTCCAAGGGTTTTGCCAGGACTCAAGATGTTTCCTTCAGAGGGAAAATTAAACCCAGCCTCCTTCCTTCTAACAGAATTGGCAGAATTGCAGCTAGAACTATTAAACAGAAAAGCACCAGGCACACAGCAGGGAGAAAGCTATAAAAGAGCACCAATGAAAAGCACACCAGAAACTTTAAAAAAAAAAAAAAAAAATCACAAAAAAGGCCTGCTAGAAAATTTCCGCACAGAAATGCAGCTGAGATACCATTACTGTTACTAAATACAATATAAGGGAATGACTGATATCAACAGAAACAAACCCAAGGGAAATCTCATACCGAATACATACAAATATTCAGTCACAAGCCTCAATATCAAGTTTATGCACATTGATTCTTAGAAATACTGAGCGTTAGTTACCAAAACTTGAACTTTGCATTCATACAAATAATCATAACACTATGAGTTCCCTGTGAATCCTTCTATTCTCTACGGAGCAAGAACATTACTCCTTGTGACCGTACCTACAGCTACTGGGAGATTTAGTCAGTCACCAAACCACACCTGTCAACCAGAATTCAATTCACTTTACTATATCCTTGTCCAGCCTACTATAAGTTCACCTTGGCTAGTTTGGCTTTTTTTGGTTTTGGGGTTTTTTGTAGTAGCTACATAAAATACATAATCTAAAATGTATGTATAAGAATTATGTGGTTCCATAAAAAAAAAATAAAAATTTTTGAATCAATTGTACCACCCAGCAAACATGAAATTTCAAATATAAATCCCATTGATCTGATTTGCAGTTGACTTTAATAGAAGTAACTTGACTTACAGGAGAATCAGGAATAATTTCAGGCTTTTCAGAGCCACACCACTGTCACTGACTTAGGAGGAGTGTGAAAGTAATTTTAAGCTCCCTTTATCTCACAGGATGGTGCAACGTCCTAGATTTTGTATCTTGTCTGTTATTAGAAAAGGGTATTCAGCTCACACATTCAGCTTTCTGAAAGTCCATGTCAAGCCTCTCCCTGCTGTTAGCATGTAATCAATATGAAACATTACTCTGGAGTTTCCCACTGGGTAGCGTTTATTACTTGCATTTCCAGGAGTGGCAGGCAGGAAGCTGCTGGTGGCTTCAGGGCTCCCACAACTCAGTCAGATGCCAGACAAAGCCAGTTTGCAGCCACTTTTTCAATAGCATCTCCTTTTTTTGGAGTCTCCATGATCTGACTATCAATGAGGAATCTATTTTTATCCGGGCAGCTCTTCCCGAACAAGTGATCCCATTGAGTAGTTTTACTTTGAATTTTAGCCTTACAGAGGGCAGATTTCTAATAATCCTCCTTGCTGGGATTTTTTTTTTTCCTTTTCTCATTACTCTGGTAATGATCTTCCTATTGCCTGTCACCTAACAGAAGTCAATCTGATTGATGCTGACTTACGAGATGTCTGAATCACGGCTATAAGCCTTGCTGCATAGAGGTGTCCTATTGACTTCAGTGAGGCTTGACATGTGAAAGCAGTGATGTACCTCCAGTAGAACTCAGACTCTGGGGTTAAGCTCACGGAGTGCATTTACCCTACTTATTTAAAGAGGACCAGGGAGCAAACTTCAGCACTGGATCCCCGCCTGTCCCTGATGTTGGTTAGTTTGCTTGCTCGCTCGCTCACTCACATTTTGTACTGCTCAAACTAGCTCACTCCAAGAGGGGCTAGTCCCAAGCAAAGCAAATGAGAGAAAATCAGTGCAGCTCTACATGACGGCTGGAGATTGATCAGAATAGACATATTCATAGGTCCCACGGGCAATGCCTGAGGACAGATGGATGACTCCAAATGGGAACTGCATATATCACCATGTTGAGCAGTAAGGTAACTCCATTGCATGCTCATTGAGTAAAATAGACTCATCCCTCCTGAAAGAATCACAAGAGCCTAGTGATCCCCTTACAAATAAGCCCCAACACATCTTAGAATAACATATACTCTTGTAAGTCTTTTTCTCCTCTGGAACAACAAATAGTGATTTCTTTTTTTCTGTTCACTGGCTCTGCCTTGACAGGTAAGGTGTGGACTGACCCTCAAGTTCACTGTCATCTCAAAGTAGCCTGCAGCCTGGTGGCCAGGACACTGTCCTTTCCAGTGAGGTAAAGGAACTGACCTTGATTTTCCAAAGCCTTGGAATTGCTCTGTCACCTCAAGGATAGCACAAAAACAATATATTTAAAGAAAGCAGCAGGTGAGATTGTATTTTGTACAGTATTCCCTTCTCCTTTCAAGGGGTCTAGGAAATAATATTTTGGAAAAAGACAAAGAAAAGAAGTTGGAAGAGTTGGGAGCAATGGCAGTAAATGTGATATTTATGGAAAATCTTAATCAAACAGAAAATGAGGGAAATTCCTGTCTTTTTATCAAACCTGTTGAAAGCCAGGACCCTTTTGTCAAAAACATCTTATGAATGACTCCCATCTGGGCTTTATGAAGACCCAACTTTCTTGTTGCTTCATGAAAAAAATGGCCTAGAAGGTCTTTACTATAGTAGAATGCAATCCACTAATGGCTTTGAATAGAGATTGTTTCCGAATTAAGCTGTGAAAGATAGATCGTACTTAAAAAAAACATCCTTCCATTCTTTGATCTACAAATTCAGAGGTGGATGGCAAGTAAAGTCTCCATTTTAATCTAGGTTTATTTAAAGTATTTTACATACATTTCTTACTGCTAATGTTTCCTCTGATAAGCCTTGGGCTTTTTTTACTAGAAATACGTTTTTTGTCTATATCCTCAGAGCAGCATTTAATATAGAAGTTTTACTGTGTAAAATTGCAAAATACATTAAAGGAAAAAGGTATGTTCTCTGCATGTTTTAGTTAATCCAAGTTTAGGTGCACAGCTGAGATCCCCACTCAGGAATGCAGCTGTTCTATGCTTTATACAGAGAGGTCAGTAGAGAGAGACAGGCATTAGGAGAGATTGAGCTCACTTAAGAATCAAATTGCACCATGGTGGCTGCAAGACAACCTTGGAAATGGTGTGTGAGTTCAAGCTAGATATGCAAGTCCCCAAACTTTATGAATCACAATGAAATGTAACTCATTTCATCCTATTATGGGAGACAGAATGCCATTGCAATCAGTGTCACTTCAAATGTTCACGTGAAAGATGGGCGTGATTACTCATGCTTCTACATTATACTGTTCTGTGAACTACTGCTACTTGAAACTGAATATTATGTATTTGCCATATAATTTTTATAACAAATAATCACATTCTGAATTATTACAGTATTTAATATTGTCACCCTATCACTTCAAATTAAAAATAATGACTCTAGCTGAGTTAGAAACAAAAGAACATTAAACACTATATCATGATACCACACTTTTTGGAAAAACTGTGAGTTCCTATAACAGTTTCAAAGGTTGAAGCTTTACATAATGTTGAGGAGTGTACAAGATGTACAAAAAACATACCCCAAAATAATAACTAAATCATAAGCATTATGACTGTGGGAAAATATAAATGTAGGGATTGTTTCCAATTAAAGCAAGAAAATAATACAATAAAATTGTGATCAGAATTTCAAGAATTTCAATTAATGAGAGACTCATTAAAATACACTTTTGCTTGACCTCTGTTACCTTCTGTAGCTGAGTCTTATTCAATTGTTCATAAATAAATATTGTGATTTTTTACTAGCCGTCAAGTCACTAGGTAAGGAAAGACATACTTTGCATAAAGAAATGCTTGTGGGTGGATTGTGTTATTTATATTCTTTTGCAGAACCATAGTATGTTCCTGACTTACTTCAGCAGAAGTATAATGAAATTAATGTTCAGTGAGTTACAGAAATGCAAAATAATTTCCAAACACCAGAAGGTGAAGTTGAGGAGACCAGGAGAAAAGGTCAGCTATAGACAGTGTCTCTTCATGCAGTTAGTCAGAAATCTCTGAAATGTCTTCTAAATTATTCTATCACTCTGTGCCGAGCTGCCTTAACAACAAAAATAATCTCTTCATTAAGAAAATTATGGAGATTGATAGAAGCTGCCAGAGATATTTGATTTTATCAAAAGCCAATATAATTTCCCTGAGTGAAAAAAGCCTGAAGAAAATTATCTCCAAATTTTCTGAACTGATCGGAGGATGCAAAGAGAAGATGAATTCTCAAAAGAAGTTTATGAAGTTTTGCTTAGCAAGCTCCTGTATAAATGATTATCACATATATGAGGTCAAACAACAATTCTGTACTAGAAACAAAAGCGAAGTTAACCTAAAGCCATAGAGATGGTCTGATTGATCGCACATTTACACAGCTAAGGGGCCTAATTTAGAAGTGTAGTCACCCTAGCATCTTTATGGAGTCAGAGAAGGGAAAGAGACACCTTCAGAGGGTGTCCCAGATATTGTCATCTGATTTAAACAAGATCTATGTTTGCCCATACCTCTCTTTCAGCTACTTAGGACCCTCTTAGGCTCTTCTGCCTTCTGAGACTCTGTGATTCTGGTGAGATCTCTGCTTGACATAATTTTATTTGCAATGTGTCTTATTCTACATACAGCGTATGGCACCCTTCCTTATCAGTGGATATTATCGCCTGTTAGCCAGGCAATGATGCTTACTTAGGATGGACGGAGCTTATCATTCCCAGTGAAGATGACGATGTTCCAGACTAACCCTTTCTGGGCTGGGGCCCAAAGGGGTGATGATATTTCAAAAAGGTTAGTTGATTCAGGGCATACAGAAAGTACTTAATACGATGTCACATCCCTTATCAGTTCCATTCAGTGTGGGACTGAGACTCACTGAAAGTGGATCTAATCACTGGATTTCATGTCCCAAAACCTGTAGCTCTAGAAAAGACTTTGGCACACACTGTATCTCCAACACCTTTCCTGCAGAGCAACACTCTGGAATCAGCCTCTCTTTCCAAGTCATCCCTCACTTCCACACAACCCCTGAGAATCCATCTCATGCTCTGCCCTTTCTGTTTTCCAACGAACATCCAGGCTAACAAGCAAGAGAAAGAACCTTAGTAAAAAGTATTTGTTAACTGGAGTTTTATCCCTTGAGGAAAGACAAGACAGCTACAGGGGTTTTTCTGCAAATAGCACAGCCCTAAATTTCATATATTTCTGAATTTCAAGCCACCCTCTCTGTAAGTCTGACATTTGGCCAGATCACGGGAAATCCCATCAGTCTTTGTCCCTTCTCTATGTCACACCTTTCTGACCTTCTGTCATGTTGTCTCCCTGCTAATGAGTCAACTGCAACTTACCTTGGTCTTTGACCCTCGGAGCACATCCTGCAAGACAATTTCATCATTTACATGGATAGGCAAAAAATTGGAAGTCAATAGTAACTGGCTGATGACAGTTCTTCATTTAAAATTTTCCAGAGATGGTTTCACACTTTTACTGACCAGATCCATCTCTGGAATTGAATATGTTGTCAGGGCTATTTGTTCCAACATTAGATACAACCCCTATAAGATCAGGATCCATCCCCCTCAGTTGCAGCTGGCAGAAGTCTATTTGTATTGTACACCTTTAACAGTCTTCTATAATATATTACCCTCAAAAATCCCATTCTGTTCTTTGATTTAATGAAATCCCTCAAAATCAGCTACACTTCTATTTTGATTGCTTATTGTAAGAAAAAGCCAAACCACAATAATATCTTCTTTCTGAGTTATAAAACTCAGTTTAGGGTTTGGTTTTTTTATTATTTTAGCAAGTATACCATTTAGCTAAAATGGCTAAAGAATGATAGAACAATCATTGTATCACATCCTACTTTTCTGTATATATTAATCTTTTCAGTACTATCTCTTTTCAAAAATGCCTTTAAAAAATAAAATATCCTCTAAGAATGGTTCTGCTACTTTTCTGTCAATTAAGTCCTGCATATGAATGATTATTGTTCTAATGAAACAGGAATAGTAGTTATTTTAAGTTTGATGCACACTGTGAAGCTATAATTAACATTGCACATGGTATACATTTACTTATCCTCAACCAAAACTGGGAGAAATGTGCTTTCTACTTTGATTGTGCATGTAAACATATTGCTTACGCTAGTAAATAATCTGAGTAAAACCAGAAACTAATTGCCCTGTCAGCATGTCATCCTGCAGCCAAATTTCTTATGATTATAGAACCATTATTACATATTCCTCCTACGGTACAAAAGCACCTACACACAGATGAAAATGAAACTCCTGTTGAATTGATTCCCCCCATATCTCCTGCCTATTTCTGATGTTTATGAATGTCCTTTTTTTCTAAAAAGGAATCCTCCATTTTTCTCCCAACTTTTGTGCAATCCTTCCACCGTGCTGGTTCAACAACATAATTCTTGGGCAAGCGTAGGTTGGGAAAGGGGTTAAGAGGAATGTGACACAGGCAGTCTCTGGTGCTGCTCCAGAGACTACCTTTTGTAGTTTTAGGATAGTTCCAAAATGTACATGCAGATACGTGTAGAAGCACTCAACTAATTTCATATTACTGACATTCAGACTCAGAAGTCCCATAAAAATGAAACTTAAACTGTAAATGGTCTAAGTCCTTTGAAAATTTACTTAACATACTTATAAATGAGTTATAGCCACTACCTAGATAAGAAAGCTCTGCACTCACCCTCTTTCTTCTGTTTTACACTTCCAAAGTGGAAGAGCTGAGCTGGCATTATGCCCCTAGAGGATTCTCCTGAAAAGAAAAAATCTTCAACTAAACAAATTGTCTTCCCAATTTCTTGTGCTGCCATACCGGCAAATAGCAGCATTGCAGATCTGGAATTTACACAGGAGTTCAAAGTGGTAGACAGGCAGGCTGCAGGAAAAATAAATCTATCCAAATTGAAGGCCAATTTATGGCCTGAGATAAATATATATTTGTATCATGATTTCCCCAAGCCTTGTGTATTAGTATGCCTGAGGGCAGAACATGACCCTGAATTTTAAACAGTACTCAATTGTATGCTTCTTGAACATTTTTTTCAATGAGTTTTTTGCTTTTATTTAGTTTATCCACAAGAAATAAAAAGTTAATTGACTACTAATAACTGATCTGTGTACAGTGCCAAGACATTTTGATATTAATCTCAAAGATATATTTACATTCAGTTACATATCTAAGGTCAATAAATACTAGTCTAAGCTATCAATCAATAAATTCATAAAGTAATTCATAAATGAATACATATATATTATCACTGAGCTGGTTTTTAAGACCAGTTTTTGAATTGAGGTATTTTCTAATACCTCACTTGGAGAAGGAGCTGGAAGTTTTAAAAAGTAAACCTGAGTGTAGAGGAACAAGTTTTAAGGCTTTCATTCTTTAAAGTAATCTAGAAAAAAAAAATCTTTCTGGCCTCCACTCAAAATATTTCCTATTCAGAAAACAACCCACAAGGTGGAGCTTGGAGCACACCTGTCATCTACAACCCTCATTTTTGAATGGCTGCAGGTGCCCAGGAGCACCCAGTACCACCATTTCCAGCCATCCCCCAGACAGGGCAGTCAGCTCGCAGAAGAAAGAAGGAGCAGGTGCACGACAATAAATCAAGAGACACCTTCAAATTTGTGATTGTTTTCCTGAGTGATAACTAGTTCACCACAATTGTAGAATTGTAGAATCGTGGAATTGTTTGGGTAGGAAGGCACCTCAAAGATCACCTAGTTCCAACCCCCCTGCCATGGGCAGGGACACCCTCCACTAGACCAGGTTGCCCAAAGCCCCATCCAACCTGGCCTTGAACACTTCCAGGGAGGGGGCATCCACAGCTTCTCTGGGCAACCTGTGCCAGTGCCTCACCACCCTCACAGTAAAGAATTTCTTCCTAATACCTAATGTAAATCTCCCCTCCTTCAGTTTAAACCCATTCCCGCTTGTCCTATCAGTACATACCCATGTAAACAGTCCCTTTCCAGATTTCCTATACGCCCCCTTCAGGTACTGGAAGGCTGCCATAAGGTGTCTCTGGAGCCTTCTCTTCTCCAGGCTGAACAATCCGAACTCTCTCAGCCTGTCTTCATAGGAGAGGTGCTCCAGCCCTCTGGTCATCTTTGTGGCCCTCCTCTGGACTCTCTCCAACAGCTCCATGTCCTTCTTATGTTGGGGACCCCAGAGCTGGATGCAGTACTCCAGGTGGGGTCTCATGAGAGCAGAGTAGAGGAGGAGGATCACCTCCCTTGACCTGCTGGTTATGCTGCTTTTGATGCAGCCAAGGATATGGTTGGCTTTCTGGGCTGCAAGCGCACATTGCCAGGTCATGTTGAGTTTCTCATCCACCAACACCCCTAAGTCCTTCTCCTCAGGGCTGCTCTCAATCCATTCTCTGCCCAGCCTGTAGTTGTGCTTGGGATTTCCCCAACCCAGGTGCAGGACCTTGCACTTGGCTTTGTTGAACTTTATGAGGTTCACACGGGCCCACCTCTCAAGCCTGTCAAAGTCCCTCTGGATGGCATCCCTTACCTCCAGCATGTCGACCGCACCACACAGCTTGGTGTCATCGGAAAAGTTACTGAGGGTCCACTCAACAAAGATGTTAAACAGCACTGGTCCCAATACCAACCGCTGAGAAACGCCACTCATCACTGATCTCCACTTGGACATTCAGCCATTGACCGCAACACTTTGAGTGCAACCAGCCAGACAATTCCTTATCCACCGAGTTGTCCATCCATCAAATCCATGTCTGTCCAATTTAGAGATGAGGATGTCATGTGGGACAGTGTCAAAAGCTTTGCACAAGTCCAAGTAGATGACATCAGTTGTTTTTCTCTTATCCATCAATGCTGTAACCCTGTCATAGATGATGACCAAATTTGTCAGGCACAACTTGCCCTTAGTGAAGCCATGTTAGTTATCACCCATCACCTCTTTATTTTCCATGTGTCTAAGCATAGTTTCCAGAAGGATCTACTCCATGATCATGCCAGGCACAGAGGTGAGACTGATCAGTCTGCAGTTCCCCAGGTCTTCCTTTTTTCCCTTTTTGAAAATGGGGGTTATGTTTCCCCTTTTCCAGTCACCTATCACTTTCCCCAGGACACACGGATGAATCTTATCAGGTCCCATGGACTTGTGCACCTTCAGGTTCCTTAGATGGTCTCAAACCTGATCTTCTCCTATAGTGGGCAGTTCTTCATTCTCCCAGTCCCTGCCTTTGCCTTCTGCGACTTGGGCGGTGTGGCTAGAGCACTTGCAGGTGAAGACTGAGGCAAAAAAGTTGTTGAGTACCTCAGCCTTCTCCATATCCCAGGTAACCAGGTCTCCTGTTTCACTCTGGAGGTGGCCCACATTTTCCCTAGTATTCCTTTCATTACTGATGTATATATAGAAGCTTTTCTTGTTGCCCTTGATGTCTGTGGCCAAATTTAATACTATCAGGGCTTTAGCTTTCCTAACCTGATCCCTGGCTGCTCAATTAGTTTCTCTGTATTCCTCCTGGGCTACTTGCCCTTGCTTCCACCCTCTGTAGGCTTCCTTTCTGTGTTTGAGTTCATCCATGACCTCCTTGTTCATCCATGCAGGCTTCCTGGCACTTTTGCCTGACTTCCTCTTTACTGGGATGTATCGCTCCTGAGCTTGGAGTAGCTGTTCCTTGAATGTTAACCAGCTTTCTTGGGCCCCTCTTCCTTCCAGGACTTTGTCTCATGGTACTCTACCAAGCAGGTCCCTGAAGAGGCCAATTTTTCTTTTAATTCTGCTATGTCATCTTATCTTTGCTTAGCTTATCCCTGAAAAAAACCTCATCTTTTACTTGTCAGAATAATGCGATGTTAGATTTGCCAGTAGCACTGGTAATTCAGTGCAGTTTTGAACTAAGTGAGCATGAGGTATGGCATCTGCTCTTTCTCTCAACTGCTCACCTGCAGTGACCCCCACAGCTGTGGTACAAGCAATTTAGGGAAGTAGAGCTTCAAGACAGTGGTGTCTTTTGGTGTGGCTTATATTCTGAAGGACAACTGGGCATGGCCCTACCCAATATTTGTTTTCTTTCTAACTCTCGGCCTTAAAGAGAAGGAAAGAAAGAAAAGTGATGTGGAAGTCCTTGTCCAGCCCTTGCACCCAAAGGGTGTGAGGAAGGTCAGCCTGCTAGAGATGGATAATGTGGTTATGAATTTTAGTTGGAAAACAAACCTTCAGACATACCTCCCATCTCCCTAAAATCATCATTAGGACTAGCATGACCTACTTGAATAAACATAAAACTTGCCACTACACCATCACAGCTCAGAATTAATGCTCCCATAATAGTACCACGAAAATCACTAGCTCTTACCTTTGCACTTCCTGCAGTGTAATACATTGATCCAGTGCACCAGATGTCCACATGTAAACCTCACAGCTGAAATCAAGGGCCACTGCACATCAAAAGGAACACACACAGACTGATCAAGGATCAGAATACCCATTTATCCAGAAAGAAGACATTTCTCACCATATAGCTTCTTGGTACTAACTTCCCTGTCCCCATCATCAAGGGAGACATCTCTCCTGTTTACAAAGTGCCTCCAAAAGATGGTCTTGAGAAGTAAAATTGCTAACTCTACTCAATATTAAAAATCATAGCTTCGATAGAAATTCAATCTATTTTTCTCACATTCCATCACTAACACCACCATTTTTAATAAATGACAAATTAACATCTTGTCTTCCCCCTATAGGCTACAACTACTTTATTACATCCTTCTATTAAATATAAAACTTATAGTTTTGTTCAGAATAATTGCTCTGAGCTTGTGTTTAGCTTTAAAGTTTTCTGTTTCTATTTCATATTTAAAGAAGGGCTTACGCTCCTGAAAGTCTCTGTTTTTCCAGTTTTAAAAGACATTACCTCTTCCTACAAACTTTGATTCATTCACTCAGGAAGGCTTCTACCCAAAGAGGCAATATTCTGGGGCAAGCAACACTTCTTTCTCTTTTGAACCTTTCCTTTTTTCACATGGACTTGCAATTACACAGTGCTTGGCTGCCTTTGTTTTTAAAATGTAAGATTTATAGGCAATATTGCAACCTGACCTGCTTAGTACATGGCTGCACACATTCTGCTGAAAAGAACCCCAGATCAACCATTCTTCTCCATTTCAGTGAAATTTTCCATATATGCAAAATTGTGTGCAGCGAGAAAGACGCTTTTATGTCAGGCTCTTGGGAGCACAGAGCAAACAGTATTTCCCAACGATGTGTTCTGAAGTGCTGGTAAAATCAGAGCATCAAACAACACATTGTGAAAGAGGATGCACAAATCCTGAGTGTGTGCTTGTTAATCTGATTTTTATTTTTTTTTTAGCTTCAGTGATCTTGCCTGAGAGAGACCCAGTAGGCCTAACAGTCGAGTCCCATATATCAGTGAGACTGTTTTGATTTTCACCATGCCATTAGCAATGCTGATATCGATGCTAATCAACCGGTAGTTTTACAAAGCAAATGTTATAAACCTCAGTAATAAACTGTACACAGCATACAGATGTAGAATACTATAGCAACAGGTTTGGTTGCAGTTGCGTCTCAAAACAGGTCAGAAGGGAACTGATCTAAGGTTGCACAAGCAGAAGCCAGAACTCGAAAACATGCACTGTGCTAAAAGAGCATTTTTAGAGTTGTAACGTCAAGATGAGGTCTCCCCATTTGGATCTCAGCATCGTTTTCCTTACCCTTTCACCCACCCTGGTTTCACCTGGGCTCTTCCCCTCAGCAAGTACCATGCTCTCACCTATTTCAACTGCCTGGTCCAACTTTCATCTTTCTGACCACACTGAAACTCTTACCCCTACAATCTTTAACTCTATTACCCAACTTTTCTAAGCCAAATTCTTGTTCAGGATTTGAGCCAAGCAGAGCTTTATAATACTAGGGCAAGGGAACCTCAAAGCTCTGTTTTCATCCCTGATCCTTCTTCTGCCCATGCCAGTCTGTAGACAATGTGAGTCACAGCAGTACTAAGATACAGGATGCTGTCTCCTTCGTTCAGGATCACGATTTCAACTCTAGAGGTCTTTGCTGTAACAGTCTGCAGCAAACACTCACTGTCTCAGACCTCCTCTGTGGCTGGACCTTTTTTTTATTTTTAATGTTTTTCTGCAAAGCTCCCTTAAGTGTGATATATGTCTGACAATTTCCAATTATTTTTATTTTCCTCCTTTTTCAAGGTAATAAGAAATTAAAGTCAATTCTGTTGGAATAACAGGCAACATTTTGAACACAGAAACTATTGTCCCAACAAATTTCAAATTTCTGCTCCAACACATGCTGGCATTAGATCTTCTGAAAGACGACATCATCCAAATGTTGGACTATCACAAAATACTTTTTGGTATGCTCATTTCCACATGTAAATCACTGAGTGGCAACTGTCACCGAGAAATTGAAAGAAGAGTCTGTTAGATGTCAGCTTGATGCATCTGCCTGTCTGTGTGGTTATAATGGTATCCCAGTGTTGTGGGGAGCTACTGAATCACCCTGTAACAGGAGGCTGTCTACTTCTCTGTGTACAAAGTAATAAAGCAGTATACAGAAGAAAATATTAGACAGCTATACTCTTTGGGCCAATTTGTCTCACAGCTACACTACAGTAAATCAGAAATAACTCCACAAACCTCGGTAGAGCTATTCCAGATTTATGTTTGCAGAACTAAAAGCAGAATCTAGCTCTTTTAGTCTCATGCTATCATTTTACATAGCCAGCTACTGAAATAGTGACTTAGGGCAGGAGTTTCTAAAAAAAAATATCTGTTGTCAAAGTAAATTTATTTTCGCAATAGTTTTGACAGCCAAAGGTAAAATACAATAGAATAGTGAGAATATACTGACCACTTTTGAACTCTTTGCTTGCTGTGTATGAGATATATGTGAACTTTCTTCATGCATTTAACATGCAACTCAGGCAGTGGTCTCCCTGTCGATATCTACCCTGTCACTGTGCCTATTCTCTGCATTTTCAGGGAGTAGCATGGCCTTTTTCCCTTTTTTTCCTCTGGATCATCTACAGGAAGGGTATTAAAAATAAATAAAAGAGTTCCAATAAAAAGTATAGCCCTCTCCAGTTCTTCACCACTCGGACATGAGCTCAGTTGTTCTGGCTACACTACACAGGTCCTCTTCCAAAGAGCAAGCCAGCCATGGTCTCATACACTGGGAATCTATTATTTGAGAAGTCTGACCTGTGCTCTCATATGACAAATTTCAAAGGAAAGGACAACTTCTAAATGTTACCTGAAATTACTATTGATTTTATCTAAACTGAAAAGCAAAAATTTGAAATTAGTTTCAGGACAACTTATAGTGTGGTTGAAAAAAACCTACCCTGTTTTCTACTTCAGAGTCATTGTACTGCAACAGTAACCAGGTAGCTCTAGCACATACCTTATTACATGACATCTCCCTAAAGCAGCAGCAATTCTTGTAGTTATCACTGACATAGGTGCACCAGAGCTGTTAAGAGTCTTTATTTCAAAAAAAAAAAAAAAAAACGCTTTTTTTCCATGAAAATTTAACTTTTTTTTTTTTTTTTTTTCAAGTAAATGTAGTAGGTGAAGATAATTTAGATTGTGAACACTGACAGGCAGCAGATAATTGCGTATCTGTGGGTGAGTGGGTGACTATCTGAAACTGAACTTTTGAACTCATAAGCAAGCATGAGCCTGCCGCCTGCGAGCTGCAACTGGTATGGGCTGGCTGTAAATTTTGATAACACTGTGACTAAATAAATGTGGCAGGTCCTGATTCCTTCAATTAATAAAAAGATGTGAGACAGAACCTCCAATTAGGGGCTGATCATGCATTTGATTCTGCACATTGACTCTTTAGGTTGGGAAATGTGGAGGCTGGAGGACGCAGAAAGAAGGCGGTGAAGATCCCCACTAGAAAAAAGATCCTGGAAGTGGGAGAAGACTCGAGAAATGAGAGTGCTGCATGGAGAAAAGTTCTGGGGGATAACCAGAGACCCTGGCTGCTAACACCTGAGGCTGGTACCTGTCAGCAGCGGTACTGCATCACCAGACAGGGCTTTCTGCCTCTCCTTTCCTGGCCAGCAGCCACCTCCCTGTGGGGAGGGACATCGAGACCAGGGAAACGTAGTGCTGGTGGGGAGAGCATGAGCAAGTGTGTGAGGAAATCGAGCAGGGTAAAAGCTTTAATCTCACTGGTTCTTAAATAAACCCCAATATCCCAATATTGTTGTTTGCTCCATCTCACCTGTGACCATGTAAAATATAATTTGCACAACAGTATAATTAGATCCCCGCCAAACTGCATATCCATGTACGCAAAACGCAGTCTATATATTCACAGCAGAAGACCGTGCTACTTGTGCAACGATCAATGACTCACCAGCAGTGTAGTCTTCTAAATTTAGTCCCGTGCCCTATTGAGGAGTTACTCTGACAATTTACCATGGTGACGCTACCCTTATGAGCTTATTATCACTACGTTCATATTCTCCCTCTTACTGCTGCTGGAAAAGGCATAAATATGCTAGTGTTGTTCTCATCGTCAGCTGTTTTTCCTTCAAATTCTAACTTCGAAATTCCACAGAAAGAATTGAGAGACAGAAACTGAACAAAGATCACTTAATCTTGTTAAACATGGCAGCAAATCACATTTCTGTTAGAGTGGTGCAACAAAAAAAAAGATACATCCCAATACAAACTCCTGTAAATCCACTACCCAATTATTTTCAAACACAATAAATCGCATTTAATGCCAATATATCTATACATGAAAGAACAGACTGGCTGGGAAAACAAGGAAATGGTACAGAATTATGTGAGTTATATTTGAACTGAGTTGTGTTTATAATGAAGTCATCCTTGTTTGCTTGGGGTGTTTTAGATATTTTTAAAAAGGAACTGAAAACACAAGTTATTAATAAATATTTTCAAGTAATTAGACTGTGGTAGAGTCTTTCAGTAGAAATACTGAAAGCTCATTTAAATGCTCAAAAAGGCATTTAAACAAAACTGGGCAAAACACTACAGAACAGTCTGCATAATGTTAGTCACATTAGCAAGTAACTGAAAATGGCTGATGCCCTTTCTCAGACTTTTATCATAAAAACATGGGCTGCGATTAAACAGAAGTCTGTTTTCTCATAAGGGAGAGACAAGTATCCCCTAATACCCATAGTGCTTATTGAATTTCCTTCTGCAAGTATGACATGGTGCAGCCAGGAGCAGGCTGGATCCAGCAAACTGAGCACTTAGAGCCTGCTGTCCTTTGGAAAAGAGAGATGGATCCTGACACAAGACCAGCAAGACCCAGGGAACACCACAGCCATAAGGAGTAGTAGTACACTTAAATATTTCCCTGCATTTAGCATTGCAGAATGGCTTTTGTCCAGCAATAAATTTGATCCCGTCTAGGAGAAATCCTGTGTACATGACATTTGTATGTGCTACCTATTTGCACAACTGGTTGCCCCCCACCAAATAATTGCCTTCCCTATAACAATCCTGCCTGTGTCCTTGCCTGTGGGATCCTATTTCCCAGTCACTGAGCCCCTGGCTATCGACAGGTTCTTCATCTAACCAGCCCCTGTGCTATACCTAGAGAGCAGAGCTGACTCTGCATACATTTCACTTTGCTGAAGTATTATTGTGATGGTCTTTTTACGTTTGCTTTGCATTTCATTGAAGAGTCCCGTGTCTTCATGTTTTTAACAGCAACAATCCCTTGCAGCTGATTCGGATGGAGGCAGCTACTTTGGAGCACACCAGGGCCAAAGGTTTTCCTTGAATTTCCTCAGTACTGGGTAGTGGCACATGAAAAGCCTGAATTCTTAAACAGTTCTCAGTTTTCTAGTTTCTCAGCAAGGACCAAGAGCTGAGCTGGAAGGGTTGGAATTCTGTTAGATGCCATGCAAACAGCATAATAGACAGCCTAGGCCTCAATATGTCTGTGATTCAGGTAAGACAGGGAAAAAGTGAGGGAAAGAAGTGTGAACCTCATCTTATGCAATGGGAATACTTCCTCCTCACCATAGTACATCTTTTCATTTAAAATTTTCAGTGAAAACACTGTGGGAATGCTTTATTCCAGAATTTATTGTCCTTTTGTAGTCATCTCCATAGGTAAGTAGACTTGATAAGTGACCTCCTCAAAGATCGTGTAAAAAATTGCACATATGGAGTTCCCTCATAGGTATTCAAAATTATTTTACTGTGGGCCAACTTGTTAGCATCATGCCTATCTGTTCCTTGCTTACACATAACAATGCGTAGCCCTCATTTTGTTTTGGGCATCTGGACATTGTAACAGCAGAAACAGGAACACAGCATTTGGTAAAAACAAACAAGTAAGGAGTGGGTTCATCTTCCAGCGATGCTTAGTCTAGAACTGCTCTTTTCCTTTTTACTATCTGTAAACTGCTTTTCTGTATTCAGGTTCTAAAATGCAATTGCCTGGCAATTTCTACCACCTGTTTATTAGATTTCTGCTGTGTATGGTTGTTAAAATGTATGAAGAATTTGGGTCCTGCTAACCTGCCACTCACACTGGGGTCAGTTTTCATTTTGTGTGGCAATAGTTGCAATTATTTTTGCACTTTTTCTTTTTTTTCCTGGGAAGTTTTCAAACAGCAGTGAGTTGGTGAGCAGAAAATGATAGCTTTTTATCTGTAAAGAAATATAAGAAGAAGAGAATAGCTCTAGGATGTCTGCTACCTTACCTACGTTGTCCTCAGAGTGAGTTATGAAAACCAGAATTTCTTAGTTGGAAAACAATTCAGAATAAATGAATAGAAATGAAAATGTAGACAAGCAATGTCATGACATTTTTGAGAGTTTTGGGCTTTAACTTAAGTGAGGCTGGAGCTATTCAAAATGATCTACTAAAATCAGACACCTCAATAGTTTTGCTTTTTCTAGGTTTCTTTGCCCTGGTAAGCCATCCAGTTCATCAGATCATTAGCTTTTTGTGGTTGTTGTTGCTCTTGGTTTTTGGAGAGAGGGTTTAAAGTGCATTACTTGTGTATTCCTCCTCAAAAGCAGATAATTGTGAAGAGACCACATCCATCCTTCAGTGGCTTGGTCTTTCAAAGGGGACAGTTATTAAGCGTGCTGTGATGCAGACAGCCCCCTGTATAATCATATAAAAATCCCAAATATAGGGGTTTACGTAGTGTCCATTATTTCATGGTTGAGATAGGTGAGTACTCCTGGAAGGCAGGAGCTTGTGGTAAGTCAGCTCCCACGTGTGACATGAGATGTCAGCAGCTGGAGAGAAAAATCCCACTCAAGGTGTTTGACCCCTTGACCAGGAATCTATTCACTAGTTTATGCCACCTTTTACAAATTTCCAGTGTAACATATTTCAGCAAACCTCAGGAATCAATGCACAAACAGAGGTAGACTGTAGGTAAATATAGTTCATTTTGTCTAAGTAGACTAAAGACAAAACCACCGGAGAGTGAGGCTGTACAGATGGAGCAGACACTGAGTAGTTCTGAGTGCATAACTGGCAGCAGAAAAGGTGCAGAGAGTAAAAAATTCTGTTTAAAATCTCTTCTAGTATCTCAGATGAGTTTGAGAGTGCAGAGGGATGAACTCTAACGTTGTAATATTATTATACTCTGTACGGATATAAAGTATTTGTTAGGCTGCAAATTACTGATTGGGTCATTTTAATAAAAGAAATGATATATTTCTTGTTGATGCAGTGTTAGAATGCATAAACCATCTACATCTTCCTTTGTCTTTCCCTTTACCTGAAAGTTTTTGACTCCAAAACCACAAGCAATCTGTGTAGGCATATTGAGCAGAGCACATTCCTGGGGTCCTGTGCTCATACTGTGCAACAGGACTTGAAGGATGTCTTCCTTTTAATACCAAACTGCTGTGTTGTTTCATACATTATTTGGGTGTAATCTGCAGGAAGCTGCTGAATGAAAGAAATTAATTGAATTACAGATTTGAAATCATGCTTGTCCAGTGATATGCTTTGTCTCACAGCTCACCACAGGTGCCTGAGGACAGAAATGCTCTTTGTACTAGCCAAATGGGATTGGCTTGTCCCAAGAGTTGCTGAACATCTGCATTCAGCAGCAGCACCCAATTTCTTATGGAGACCCTAGGAGCATCTCAGTGATGCTCCAAACATCTGAACCTCCTCCAAAAAACACTGAAAATTGAGTCTGGTATTTCATGGCTGCTGAGCTGAAAGTCAAAAATCCCATAGTGACTCTCAGGGAAAAGAGCAAGATATGAACTTGAAAACTTTGACCAGCATTTTTTTCCTTTGGTAAAAGATAGATTTGTTTGCCCACACAGGACCACTGATGGCCAGCTACCATAGTGGACATCCCTTCCGCTGCCCCCATCATTAACTGCCTCCTTTGCTGCCAAGGTCTCTTTCTTCCATTCTCACCATTCCTCAGTTGTATGGGGAATTGATCAAGTAAACAGGTATTTTAGGTAAAACACCAAGAACTGTAAAAAAAATTAAAAAAACAAATACATGTGTAAGAGTAGGAACTAGTATAAATGCATACACATTACTTATCAATAAAGTAATTAGTTTGTTTAGGCAGTATGGAGTCAATTTTCTTCAGGCTTTGTTTTGCAGAACGGTGCTAAAAATACCAGCAAAATGGTGCAAAGTATGCCCTCATTTCCCCTTTCCTAATAACACACCATGTTATCAAAAATTGTGAATAGGTTTGAGGAGATAGACTCTCATTTTATCACTTCAGAAGCACATATATGAACTTCTTGCCCACCCCACCCCCCACCACCCTGGTCCTCCAGAAAAGATTTACGCCATGGGAAATGCCAGCGAGGTTTCAAACAGTGGGAGCAAGTGAACGCTTCTGCCGAAATGGTCTGCAGTGAAATAGCTGATGATGTTGGAAGTTAAATTGCCAGCGTTAGGCATATAGTTTCAGGCTATATGTAGATTTTTCACAGTGGTGCTATTGATCTTGAGTTTGGGGCCCTAGTAAATCACAAAAAATCAATGTGACAATCTGTGCAAAATGCAGTCGGTTTGACTAAACAGCCCAGTGTTAGTATAAACGCGTCTGCATTGCATATTTAGACTGAGCAACATTTTTCAGAAACTTTGAGAAATGGGAACATAAATATAGAAAATTTTTCAACATGAAGGTTCAAAACTGTGGAAAGTAAAAGCTTTGACACTGGCACACAGTTCTGTGGTGAGCTGTAATGGCTAAATGTCAAAGCGGTCGCATTCACAGGGTTTTGCTACTCATTAACTCTCTCAGCCCCGGCACTAGTTGTCTGAACAGGTTTTCTCCAGTCATGTGGGCTAAGCATGGGAAGCTGCAGGAGAGGACAATCTCCAGCCTGCAAAACTCCTGAGAAGGCACATGCTTAGCGAACAGATTGTGCAAACAGAGTAGTGTCATTTGCACTGTGCTTTCCTCCACGGTGCACAGCAAGACCAGCTGCCTAAGATCAGGCAGGAGACCAGCAAGGGCCGCCAGGACAGAGGTGGTCCCTGCAGGAGGGCTGTGACTCTAGATCTTCTAAGTACTATCTGCCCCTGCTCCCAGAGCTCCTGCCTAATGTACCCATGTGCTGGAAGTCACACAAGGCTCACATCAGCATCCCGAAGGCAGCGCCTTCCTGAACTCCAGCCCCTGCAGTTGATATCTCCAGNGGAAGTCACACAAGGCTCACATCAGCATCCCGAAGGCAACGGCGGGCCCCTGGAGTTGATATCTCCAACTCCTGATATTGTGAAGATGTCACAGCTGACATTTGTACACTGAAGCTGCTGTTGAGAACTGTTGCCAGTTTAGGCTATGGGGTGGATTTTGCTATACAAACATGCACACGTACACACACAGAGCATCCTCAGCCCTTATCCCACCTCCAGCCCCTTGATACCACCCTGTGAAATTGCTCATTATGGGTATTGGAGGAGAGAAAGGGGTTCTCAGCCCCCAGCTGGCAATGTGGGAGATGGCAGCAGGAAGACTGAGGAAAACAGTGAGGTACTATAAGCATGAAGAAGAGACTAACTTTTGATTATTTTTTTTTGCCATTTCTGTAACTGCTTTGTACAACTGCTGGTAGACAGTACTTTTTGTGCACAACAGGAATGTATCCTTCCTTTTTCTCACAATAACACTTCGTCCTTCCTTCTTCCTGATTTAGTTTCATTATTAGACCTAGTGAAAAAGAAGAGACTCTGTTTTAATTTGCTGACTGAAAATAAATCTACAAATGCATAATAGAAACACAAAATGTGAGGGCAGGAGAGGAAAAGAAAAAAGGACCTTAAGGAAGTATTGTACGAAGAAAGTTTAAGTGCTGAATGACAACCTGCAAGAACAAAATAAAACAATCATTGTCGTAATGGTACAGGAAATAAAAAACAATAATAACATTTAGGAAACTTTTACTAGATCAGACTCCCATTTAAAAACACTGCTGGCCAGAGCTGTGAGTCTGCAACCAGAATTAGGTTATGCAACTGCAGCAGGAGGTCCGACGACAGCACGGAGACAGACCCACGCCAGCTCTACCCAGGCACCATTCACTGCGTTGCCATAGTCTTTTGAGCATCATGGCGAGCTGCCCAGCCTCCCGGAGACCCTGAGTGATTATATGGAGATTGGTACCCCAGCTACTCTGTGACGTGGTAGCCAAGATACCAAAATTTAAACTAAGCCGGGTGCCTCAGCACAAAACTCTGACTGCATATCTATGGAGCTGTATTGCCTTCACACACTTAGTCTGTTCAGGGTGGGACCTTATGTTCGTACTGTAAACAGGGACCATTGTGTCACATGCAGTAAAATTTTCCCTATATTCAGATGCTTCTCACTGAAAGGAACAAAAGCCTGTCCTTGCCAATTTTTCCATTGGAAAAAAAGGTTTTTATGAAAAACCAAACTGAAAGTATTTTCCTTTGGCCAAAAAGTATCTCAATGGCTAACAAGGTAGCTTGGTGGCAGTTTGTTTAGGAGAATGACATTGGTCCAGGAAGCCAAATGAGTGCTTGGTAACAGAGTACAGAAATATCTCAGAGAAACATTGGCTGAATTTCACTGCTAATGTAAAAAAGTGCAAGACTGTTGAGCCCAGCTGAGTTGTAGTTCCTTATGAGAGCTGTAAATTTAGACTAATATCTTTAGAGAGTGAAGCTGTTTCAACACATACTGCAACTTGTCCCTTATTTAATATGAGTGCAATAGCTTTAATTCATCCCAGAAGACATCAAATGGTGGGAGCAGCACTTTTGCTATTCTGCTATGAAATGCACTAACAGCTTCATTCTAGGAAGAGTACCAGCATGGTATTATTCTTCTAGAAGGTGGTTTCTTTATATTCCAGCCTCTAGAAGCTGCTCAGAAATACACTATATAAACCTGAATTACAGGTGCTCTGGCTTACAGCCTATTGCCTCTCACTTTGGAGGTGTTTTAAAGTCCCCTTCTGTTCAGTGAGAGGGCTTTTTGTAGAACGATGCACATACTTCATCAGCTTTTCTAGCAAAAGTTGTTTCTAACAAAGTTCTTGGTGCAATTAAGACTAAGCAAGGCAATCTGACTACTCTAAATTTTCCCATTGGTTTACAAATACAATTTGACTGGATAGGAATGTGTTGGGGATGGCTCAGGACAGCAAGGAAATGTTTCTGATCCTATGTATGCCATTACTGTAAAGAAATAAATTGATTGTGTTTGTTGTTGTGCCTTCAGATTTCAGGAAGGTTTGAGGGAAGCTGTGGTAGCTGGTTTTGAGTGGATATTTGTTGGGAAGATGCATTTGAGACACTTGTCCAAAAAGACTGCTGTTCATGAAGTCGTTTTGGTCCAGCAGATGTAAATATGCCGGGCATTGTAGCACCTGAATCAACAGTAGCTAAAGAAAACACATAAACTCTCTGAATATGCTGCTTACCATTTTCCCCATCCTACCTGTGGCCAAGACAGCCACTACCAGAGGGAAATTTTCCCCTCAGTCACATCCTAAATTCTTCTCAAATGCAGTGTTAAGTTCTTCATTTTTACAGTTCTTCATTTCTTCCATGCTTTGCTTCATTCCACATCTAGGCAGTGCTACCAGCCAAATGTAGATAATCTAAGACGTCATTTTGGAAAGCAAGTGTCACTACCAACAAAGGGAATGCCCATCTTGTTGGAGTACTTTGCGGCTAAACACAAGAACAGGGAAATACCCTGAGAAAAGGCCCTTTCCCCCTTACATAAGCCCATGCTTAGGTCCATATGTAATCTATTCCTGCATTTCAAGTGGAATAACAGAAACCACTGGGGTAGTGATAAGTTCCTACGCTATCAAGGCATTGTATGGTGAGTTCCACTTCTGTGAAACCCCTTGCAAAAATATGAGACTCAAATGAACAGGAGTCAAAGAGACTGAGTCCCACCAACAGGTTTCTACTTTCATGTAATAGTTAGTTTAACCAGAAATATGTTTTCCAGTACAAAACGGACCTCCCTCCAGTTTCCACATTATCTTTAAAGCCTCTGGCTCAAGGGAATAACTTGTATTTTAAATGAAGGTTTGCATTGTGTCCCGCCACTTTAGCTCTACTTGGAGGCAGCGCTGTTCTCCACTGAGTCCCTTGCTCTGCAACTCAGCAGGTTCTTCTTCAGTGGCCACCATCCTTCAAACCCCAGTCTGACCTCACAGCCATACACATCAAGATCTAGTCTTGTAAAGGAAGCTCCATCTGTTCTGGCTTCTAACACATCGGATTTTGAAATGGAGGCATCTTAGCAACAGAGATTAACAAAAAGCAAAAGATCATCAACATATTTTGTTTATGAAGTGGTTTAGCTGTGCTGGATGTAAAGCCTCCTGAGGCCTGTTTCTTTTCAATAACTCCTCTTGGAAGAGGCTTTTTCTGCAACCTCCATAAATTTCAAGAAGTGGATGAGGTCATACTGGGCCTGGTTTGATTTTCAGAAATTAAATGGGTCACAATATTAATACAGTCGGCAAGAGCTGACAGAGGCAGGGCATGCTCTCCCTTCCCAGAAAGATCATCACCACCGAGCTGCACTCTGAGGATACCGTAACCTCGTCACCTCGTCTGCAGCTGCTGTTTGGTTTGCCTTGTTTGTGACCGGGAGGCAGCTGAAAGATGGCATCTGTTAGTCCAGAAGTGGCACCACAGTGAAAGACCCATATTGCTTTCGAGACCCAGACCTCTCATTCTTCATTACCCTTGCACAATGGAGTTGGGGCGTGACGGCTCTTGTCAGTGTTAGGACAAGGAGCTTTGCACATTACGTTATTGCATGGCACAAACCTGTCTCAGGCCTTTCAGGGAGTCAATCTTCTACCTTGGAATTTCCTACAAGTGCCAAAGGCAGTTCTGTGCTCTGCAGGCTATCCATGAATTGCCTCCTTCTGGAGGCAATGCAGACACTTCAGAGCAATGCCGGGTGAGATAGCTCTGGTTAAAACAACTAACACAGGTTGTTGCTTCTTTCTATTCCTAACACAGCAGGTATCTCTGTATGGCCCTGCAAAAGGTCATACAAACACACCCTGTTCCTCTCCATTCATTCTGGCTCTCCACTTATATCCAAAATTGCCAAAACAGACTGAAAGCCCTAAAACCAAAGTGCTGCATCCTTTCCTACTTCTACCCTCAAAGCAATCAGAAATAATATTTTAGCAAATCTTCTTGGTGCCACCATAATGGCCAGTCAGTTTTTCCTTTCCCCTTCGGATATGGCTTTTTCATAGTTAAAAGGCTCTGGGGTATGCTGCCAGAACCCTACAGCATAGCTACAGGTATGATTTTTCCTGGAACTGAGCTGGAAACACTCCTGATGGCACAGGGCTATAACCACACGTCGTCAGTTGAGTGGAACAGGTAAGAGCTGTGCAAACAATGTCATGCGCCATAAGAATATGCTGTGACTTATGTTCTAGTTGTCAACCCATATTTATTTCTTTGAAGATCTTCCCTTTTAAAGTTCTGTATTGGAAAAATGGGGCAGCAGCGGGGAAGAAATGCGCTGATGAAAAGTCTGTTAAAGCCTGCAACTCAGACCAGTGAAAGCAGAAAAATACCCAACTGAGCCAGGCACCATAACCTAAGCTCCTTCCTTCAACAAGGAGCTGTCAAGGCCTGATGCTTCAGATCAGTAGTACACAGGATAAGTCAAAGTTAGTTCTGTACAAACAGACAAACTGGGCACTTATAATCTTCTCCCAAAAGATATCACGTTATGTGAAAATCAAATCTGGGCTATAAATTCACTGTCTGAAAAATAAAAAGCAGAAATGGAAGGATGGTGCCACAGGTCAGTAGATTACTCTGAAAACTGCATGTAAAATCATACATAATAGCTGGCATAGTGATGTGAGGTGGAAGGGTGAAGCTCTACTTAGCAATCAGGTTTTGGAGACTGGCTCAGCTACTCCATTTCATGGCCTAGGGCTTTGGCCAGTGAAACCTGCTCCCAGTATGGTTAAGTGTTCTTCTCTTTGTCAGTAAATAGGTTGTTCTTTTATGAGCATACCTATCCCTGGAAGGATGTATGTCCTACTGGTGAACTTAAGCACAGAGAAACTATTTCACAAGAGACCTTTTGGAGAGAAAAAGAACAACAAATTCCTATGGAGGAGGAGGCAGGCACTCAACCTTTCTCAAGTAACCTTCTCTTCATGCTGGCCTTGCTAGTGTCTCTAGCATTGTCCCTGTACTGTGCATCCTCCATACTGTACCAGTCTGAAACCATTTTTATCTCTGTGTCAGTCTGTGTTCTGGTTTTAAGCCTCAGGATGAAAACAGAAATTACTTTCTCCTTAATGCTGCATGCTCTCTCTAGCCCTTGACAAGGTTCATCACCTGCCATCAGCTGAACTAAAGTTCGGGAATAATCCAGTCCAGCAAGATATTGTGTTACATGACATTAGGAAATTAAGGACAAGAAGGATGAAGGAAGGACAGTGAAAACAAGGAAAGACAAGGCTGGAACCTTTGCTTTTGCTTTGTATGAGTAAAAGCGTTTCATCTTGTTTTCTTTGTGTCCCCAAAACTAGCCATATGGGAGACTGCACATCTACGATGTATAGACATGCTCCTGTATCCATGCTGGCAGGTGAAAGCGGGCTAGAGCTTTCTCTGCCCTTGCTAGCTCTGGACCTGTGAGCACAAGGAAACAAGGTCTAAAGACACCAGAGCTGACTGGACATGGACCAGTTCAACTCTGAAGGTGACCTAACCTGGTGTTAATCCAGCTCAGCAAGTGAGCTCTGCCAACAATAATGTTTTAGTCACTGAGATGCAGCACTGAACCACGCAAGCTAGAAGGCTCCCAAAAAAAAAAACAATCAGGCTGAAGTTTTCCAAGGCTTCTCTTGTAGGGATTTCAAGTCCAGATTTGTTACTCTAAGATTGGTTTGGTTTGGTATGGTATGTTTCCCCAGACAACTCCCATTCATCAGCAGAAGAAAGCAGCAGTTGCAATTCAGCAAAATTTCAGCTGCCAAGCTTAGTGGAATGGATAGGTTCATACATAAAAGGATCTTTAACCCCAAGGGTGACAGAGACTAATTGAACATGGTCAAGTATTGACAGACCAAGAAAAAGGTCCTCAGTAACATCACACAGAAAAAGAAGTGAATTCTGAAAATTATATCTGATATTTGGATTCATATCTGTGAATTGAGGTAAGGATAAAACTGAGGCCAACTCCTACCTAAAAACAGTTCTGTAAAGAAGGAGGCTACTTCACTTTGGCCCTTGAGTGGCCTGTAAAAGAAAATGTATTTTACAAGACTTGAACAAGGAACTTGATAGCATTTCCTGGTACAGAGATTACTAAACCAAGCTTGTAATGGAGGTGATGGAAGTGATAAGACTAAGATGCATGTGCGGTTCTTGTATGTGCTTTAGAAAGAGAGTTTAGGCAGTGTCAGACATCAAAGCCAAATTCATAGGGCAGTGTGCAGGGTACAGAAAAGATTTTAGCATGGGGCTTCCTTTGTACTTCACTTCTAAGTTTACCTTATTGTCAGCCATCTCCAGTCAAATCAAGACTCAGAAAAGAGACCCTAGATTATTTAGTCAGAGAAATTTTTCACTCTTTACATTCCCTGTTTCTTCTGCTTTGACCATGAAATACTTCTTCCATATTCAGCACCACAATGCTTTTCTTTTAGATATGTTCTGTCCAAAACAAAACAAAAAACCAAACAATAAACCATAAAAAAAAAGAAAAAAAAGAAAGAAAATACTGGCTCTATCATCACAAAGCAAACAATATTCACATAACAAATCCAAACAGCGTGACTGGTTTCTGAAATAGGCTATTTGACAAAACAAACTGCAATTGCTAGAGATGGCATTTAGTGGTACAAGAGGAGCCCATCCAATTTGATTTTTAAGGTTTTCATAAATTTCAGCTGCCATAAATCTGCACTGCTGTCAGTAAGACTACTTTGATCTATATTGACTGAGAATTTACACCAATGTTTTCACATAAAACTTGCTCAAAGAATGCCCAGAAACATTTTTTTTTCTTTTTATAGAGTTGGTATGTGAGAAGAACTGAGACTTTCTGGCAGCATTATCTATAAAAGAGGTGAAAAGAAGTCTGTATTCAACAAATACCAGGAAGTCAGCATTATTTTCCTCTTCTACCAACATATATTAACAGTGATTCTATTGCAGCTAACAAGGTATAACCTCCATAAAAGACATGTGAAAGGGAGAGAGGTGGACCCACAATTCAGCCTTGAATGAGACCTCAGCAAAGGTTATACAAGGGAGAAAGCAGTGGCGCAACACTTTAGAGGAGTGGCATCATCATGTAAGGCTGAACCAGATAGATTGTTAGATTGCTATGTTTTTTTTAATAGGGTATTATTATATCACCTCTATTTATTATTCTACTCTACCATTTTTCCTTTTGGATCCTCCCACAGATGAACGGAACAATCATAAAGACCAGCTATGGCCAAGGGAAGGTCTTTTCCTCCGTAGAGGCAATGAAGAGCAAGGTCTGCATGGAGGGTGGGGTGGAGAAGAGGAATGGGTACACATCACAGTCAGGGCTTGTCTTAGCCTGGGTCTTTGTCATGAATGGAGAAAAGTCAAAGTCTGGCAAGCAAGTGTTGGTCTTCGAGTCTCTTGAAACAGAAGAGGAGAACCCAGGAAGAAACTTTCAAGACAGGAGCTTTGGATAGGAAAGAGAAGAAAACTGAATCCAGAAGGGCAACTTGAGCAGCTTCCCATAAGGGAAGACCAAGTGTGATAAAGGAGAGACTGACATGAATCTCTTGTCTAGAGTTTATCAGCTGTGATGATGACCCATTTGTTCCATGCTGCTGTGTCTCATTTTGAACAGAAGCCAATTCTGAAATTATATGACAGAAGCAATTTAGATGGGGGAGCACTATCATCAGTGCTGCAGCATCAGTGGAAGAAAAAGTTGGAGGAAATTTCAAAGACTAAAAAAAAAAAAAAAAATTACACAGCTGTTTGGAAGGCAATTTCCATACTGTCATCTGGGACAGCACGTCTGCGATGTATTACTTGAATTGTCTGATATAAAACACCAGTCGTTTAGCCCCTCCTTTTCTGATGGAGGAAAAGGAATTGATTTCTTATTCATACCACTGTTTGCTGAAAAGGAATTAATAAATTAGATCCCAGAGGGAGTCTATGATGGGTTTTTAAATAAACATAGTGAAATATAGCTGAATCTCAGTGGCCCTTTATGCTATGTTTATTAGGCATGACAATAGATTAGATAATTACAGCCAAGACCTTCCTCTCTCCACCAGAATTGTTCACATTAAATTTGGGGTTTATTAAAAGGCATTCTTCAGGGGAAGTATGAAATCTCATTCTTTAAAATTTGACTTTTGTTACAAATTTTTACTTGTTAAGGCTAGCTATAGCAAAGACTCTTCGTTTAAGCCTCTTTCAGTGTTCACTTGTTTAATTTTATTCAGCTGTGTATGTGCGAGCAGAGGTGGTAATGATTAAAAGGTATGGGGTAATGTTGGAAGGGGATGGTGAGCAGAAGTCACATGAGTAGTAAAATAAGAAGAAAACTAATATTGCCTAGCAACCTAGAGGAAAAAATGTGCCTGGCAACAGAAAGGAAGGACTTAGCTGCATAGAGAACACTTGCCAGGAAAGAGAGACAAAGAGAAAGAAAATTCATAACATAACAAGCCTGAAAAGTGGGGGATGGGAAGGAGCAAGTTTAGAAACTTGGAAAAGAAAGCCAGCTAGAGCTTGTCTTGCACAGAAATGGCAGAGAGCTTTACAGAAATGGCTATTGGTAATCATTTGCATTGGCTTTTTATGGTGGTGAACCAAAACAGGAGATGCAACAAATGTATGGTCACCATGGCCATTATACTTGGAACTTCAAAGGGAAAATTGAACACAAATAATTCTGTTACAAAAACATGAGACTCATTATCTGGGCTAGAAGAAAATATCCATTTATGCTCCTCACAGAACAGGACCTTGTCTTACCAAGGACTCTAGGCTTCTAACAGTGTAAAAAAAAATCAACTAGTAAACAGGAGCAATGCACTATCAGAAAGTGGAGATTTAGATTAGCTGGTAGCAGAGGAGGGTAAATTCAACCTGCCAATTAAGTGCCCCTACAGGGGCAGTTTTGCTGGGGGTTTAACTTGCCAGCAGCATTATGTTGTGGACTTTCTGCATATTGGAAACAAAGCAAGGTGGTGACCATCACAGAACAAGAGGGGACATTTACCCTCAGACCCATTAAAAGCAATGGGATTGAAAATGTCTTTGAAAAGAGAGAAGTTCCTTGATAGTTTCACTGATGGAAATAGTCATATGCAGATGAATTTTCAGCTATGCTAATCTTGGCACCAAATGCCATGTAATCTTAAACATTTCTTTTCAAAATTCTACTCATTGCAGCAAAGGTAATAGAGGTTAGCATAAAAGAATTGAAAATCAAACATCAAAAAATGAAAAAGTAATTTATTCTCTTCTGGGACTGCAGACACTGAGCAGCTTTAATCATAATCATATGGCTATTGCACCATGGGACTATGGGGCAAAGTTAAGGTTGTTTCAGTGGTATGTATGTGGGGATTTTCTATTATTTGGGATAACTGTAACACTGATGACATGCCATGCTGTCAATCATCCTGTGTTATTTTGGACACATCTTAACTTTGTTTGGAATTTTTTTTTTTATTTTATTTTTAATTTAGCTCTGGCAACAGCTTATTAAATAGAAAATAATTTTAAAATATTCCTCAGAAATCACAGTTATTTCTTCTTTTCCCCAGGAAAGTTGAAACTTCAATATCCTAAACACTTTGAATGACACTTTCAAATGCAGGAATGAGGAGGATGTTAGTCCTGGGGCATAAGTAAGAGATTAGTAGTTTATATTAGCTCCAGATTAGTTAGCAAGTTATAAAATTGAAACTCCACTCCCCTCTAGCTGCTGGAAGGGAAAAGAAGCATGCTACTTTTTTTCCAATTTCAGGAGCCTTCTTTAATTAAAATAAGTTTTCATTTTTTATAGTCTGCCCCTACTTTGAAGTTATCTTCAGTTACAGCTTCACTGCTATCCTGAGTTTATCACCAACCCATCTGACCTATATTGCAGGTCCCTCCTTTGCCATTATTTTATATGGGCATCGGATGGCTAACATTGTGCCTAGCAGTCTCTATTTCTCGTCTCCCTTATTGTAGCCGGGTCTCTGCTTACGGTGTGTTATCTCAGCTATTTGTACATACTAACTATTTGCTGTAACAGAACGCCCTAGCAGGAAGCAAAGCCTTTATTTTCTGACACATTTCTGCTGATCCCTGCTCTGTGCAGAGCAGCAATGCTGCGGATAGGTAGCCCCTGCTGCCTCTTGGCTCTTTTTTACTTTTGACTCTTCTTTTCCATAGCTTTGTGGGAGCCTTGAGAAGAAATGACGCATTGAGAAAAACTATGCTAGTAATTTAGATGTAATGGTATTTGCTGGTTTCCTTATTTCAGACTAAATGGAAGTATGTGATCATGGTCATGGTTTTCATTTAATGTATTATTAAGTTTTATGTAAAAACACAGGCTCGAATTATTTCTATGTGAAAGCACTTTCATTTCAGAGGTGTGGGAAGTTATTCTTCAGGATTCCAAGTAAATACCCACTTTGGTTTTGTTTCTTAAGAAAAACATCACTACCATTCAACATTTCTGTTCATGACAACACAACAAAGGTTCTTGTTTGAATTCTGCTACAGCGTATTGGAGCATGTTGTAAGAATTACACGTCCTTACATGCATTACAGTTTCCATATACCTTCTGTTTCCTGGCTTTAGTATCTCTGGGATAGCCCATATTCCAGAGAATGGAGCAATAATCTTTGACCTTATGTCTCTTCTGTAAAAACAAACTAATCTGATCTGATAGGTGGGCTGGAATTTTCAAAGGGTAAAATATTCTTTGCTGTTCTTGATTATTGTAGTCTTTACACATCCCATGAGGTTCATTGAATGTTCAATCATAACAGTACAATTATTTCCAAATTCACCTATGGCTTTTTAATATCCTAAGTATTAACTGTCTGTGTTTACTGCCTGATCCTTAATGCACAGATTACCCTCCAACCAATGACAGAAACATATTACTATAACACTGTCTCCTTATTTACTGGACAGTTTGAGTGCATAAATATTTTTTTTTCCTAGCATTCACTCAAGGTGTTGCTGCTCAACCTAGAGACTCTTGCCATAAGTAGGAAAAACTCAGGTATGATGTTATTGTATTTCCTGAGCCACTCAAGCTGCACCAGAGAAATACAGCCTCTTCGGTTTATGTGTCACGAGGAGTACCTTTCCTGGATATTATCTGGTTAATGGCCTCTACGCAATGCTTTCCAGTGACTTGTGAAAGCTTTGTACCCTTGCAAAGAGCTAAGACAGAACTGTTCCATGCTGGAAAGCCAGCAACAAGCATCTCCTTTTTATCCAAACTTATTCTTCTCTGTGCTATTCAGAACCCTTATGACAAAGCTGGTTTTGTCAGTCTTGCTCCCAGGTCTCCTTCAGATGCATTATTCTGTTGCTCCAGCCACTTCACAGCTTTGTGGTGCTTCAGATTTTTGTTTGGTTTTGTTTATTCTTGAAAAAGGTATTCCTGAGTCTCTAGGGTGCCATCATGTAATGTTTCAAGGGAAGAACATAATAGAATCTGAGAGATTCCACTAAAACCTAATATCTGTCAGATCTGTCTCACAGCATCCCTGGGTCTTTTGTGTATTTAGATCTAGGCATTCCTTTGGAGTTTTAGTTTCCCTGGAGCTGTCCAGATTTCCTCAGAAGCCAATGAATTCCTGATTAAAAGGATCTGAGTTTTCCTCAGTTTCAGTATGCCTACATTTAGTCTGATATTCACCTCTCATCATTGGTTTTGGCAGTGTTACAGTCCAGCTTGCCATGGCATTGCCATGTAGTATGGTCTTCATATAAATTCAAATTTGGTCTTCAGTAAGGGGAATGTGCTTCCTACCAAGTCTCCTGTTCAGTGATTTTATGCAAATATCAGCTTCTGATATAAAATTTTAGCTTTCCTAACTTTTCTTGAGACTTACAGGGCTGCTGGTCTACTTGGTAGTGTATGATAATTCATTTTCTTTGCTGGCTTGCCAGTAATCTCATTATTTCTCCGTCAGCATCTGCACATCAGCACCATGAAATATATCTTTATAGCCTGTTAAAATTCCTAACAGGGCCCAAAATGATTATACTCTTTCCTCTCAGTTTTGTTTTGCAGTCAAGTATGTGATGCCAAGCAATGAATAGAAGAGCTGCTATGATTTCCAGAAATGTTTCATTGTGTCTTTCTCAACAACTTATGTTTGCCTGTTGGCACCATCATAGTTGCATAGTATATCCCTAGTAATCGCATTCCTCAGGTCAAACACCACTTATGTCCTTGCCCATTCACGTGGCATCACTGGGTGCTCCTGCCTGGTCGGCACATACATGCCTGACAGCTTTGTTTGCTTCTTAATTACATTTTCTTCCTTGCTGTGAGTTTCACTAGCCCCCTCCATCCATATGTTTCATATACCACATGCTGGATTATAACGGGCCTACCTATTTCTATAAGAAAGCTCCCCCCTTTTCAGAGATGCTGCAGGCACAGGGAACACTCAAGCTAAATACAGTACAGTGTGTCTTCTTGGTGCCTCCTCCAAAGTCTTCTGTAACTTGTGTTCCTCTTCCTAAGATTTTTGCAAACATCTCCTGCCTTTTTCCTGCCTATACCTTCAATGAGTAACAGCAGATTAACTATGAATCATTCTTGACAGTAATAATTCTTAATCAGTGATGCTAGGTGATTTCTCACTGTATGTGAAATATGTGAAATAGATTTTTTTTTCCTGTGGTATTTTGGGGGGTGGAGACGTTGTTGATTTTCACTGATATTCTTATAAGATTTGTCTTTGGGTTTTGCAGCTACTGTTTAACCAGGAGGTTAACCTGAATGAGGAAAGAAAGCTTCTAGCTCCCACATAAGAGCTTTTGTCAAAGGAATTGATATCTTTGTGCCCATTTTACAAGCAGAATGCAAGAGGACAATGGCAAACAGAACAGATTTCACCTGTTTGATCAGCACAAAATGTGGGTAAGTTTTCTATTACCCGAACTAGATTTTGTAATACCTGCTGCGCCACTGAAGCAGGAAATGTGTCACCTTGCCGTTCAGTGGAAGAACTGTGGTAACAGTCCTGGTTTTGAGAGCTGCACTACAGTCATCTGCCCCCAACATAAAAACATTTTTTTAGGTGTGGGTGGCTTTGTTCAAAGAACAGTACCCACTTTTGATCAGCAATGGTGACTTCTGTCTGAGTTCAGCATTTGAACTTATCTCGGCAATCAGCTTTGAGATTACAAATGTTTTTCCATGTAAATCACAGCTAGACTGTGGTGGTTTTTTCCTGACATTTTCCTCATTTGCTCCCACTTTTAAAAACCTTTGATATTTAGAGAAACTACATATGTCAGCCAGAACTGTATGCCATGGACAGAAATGACAACAGGAAAGAAATAGATTGGTCCCAAGGCACTGAGTCAAGATTAAAAGCCAATTTATTTAATTAAAATTACACAGATGACAAAGAAAATAATCAAAGTATTAAAATGAGAAATAGAATGGGCAATAAAAAAGCAAATGCAAAGCTGTATGTGAAACCGATAATCCCATCCACTCCAAGGATACCAATGAGTCTCAGGGATATCTAGGAGAGCACCTGAAGTGCGGCACAAAGGAATTCCAGCCACTCCAGCCAGTCAGTCAGCTTCATCGGGGCCCAACTTAAATGCCTGTGTCTAAATGTATATAGCACGGGAAATAAACAAAAAAGAATTGGAGATGTGCACACACCTGCAGGGCTATGATCTTACTGGCATCATGGAGATATGGTGGGATGGCTCCTATGACTGGAGTGTTGGAATGGAAGGATGCAAGCTCTTTAGGAAGGACAGGCAGGGCAGATGAGGAGGGAGTGTCACCCCCTATGTCAGTGACCAGCTGGAGTGCATGGAGCTCTGCCTGGGGATGGCTGAGGAGCTGACCGAGAGTTTATGGGTCAGGATTAAAGGGAGAGAAGGGCAGGGACATTATAGTGGGGGTCTGCTACAGGCCACCTGACCAGGGAGACCAAGTAGATGAGGGCCTCTATAGACAAATAGAAGGAGCCTCACATTCACAAGCCCTAGTCCTCATNTGGCCACAGACATCAAGGGCAACAAGAAAAGCTTCTATATATACATCAGTAATGAAAGGAATACTAGGGAAAATGTGGGCCACCTCCAGAGTGAAATGGGAGAACTGGTTACCTGGGATATGGAGAAGGCTGAGGTACTCAACAACTTTTTTGCCTCAGTCTTCACTGGCAAGTGCTCTAGCTGCACCGCCCAGTTGCAGAAGGCAAAGGCAGGGACTGGGAGAATGAAGAACTGCCCACTGTAGGAGAAGATCTGGTTCAAGACCATCTAAGGAACCTGAGGGTGCAGAGGTCCATGGGACCTGATGAAATGCATTCATGGGTCTTGAGGGAACTGGCAGCTAAAGCTGCTAAGCCACTTTCCGTCATATTTTAGTCATGGCAGTCCAGTGAAGTTCTCACTGACTGGAAAAGGGGAAACATAACCCCCATTTTCAAAAAGGTGAAAAAGGAAGACCCAGGGAACTACGGTCAGTCTCACTTCTGTGCCCAGCAAGATCATGGAGCAGACCCTTCTGGAAACTGTTAATGCACATGGAAAATATGGAGGTGATTGGTGACAGCCAACATGGCTTCACTAAGGGCAAATCATGCCTGACAAATTTGGTGGCCTTCTACAACTGGGTTACAGCATTGGTGGATAACAGAAAAGCAACTGATGTCATCTACTTGGACTTGTGCAAAGCATTTGACACTGTCCCACATGACATCCTCGTCTCTAAATTGGAGAGACATGGATTTGATGGATGGACAACTCGGTGGATAAGGAATTGTCTGGCTGGTTGCACTCAAAGAGTTGCGGTCAATGGCTCAATGTCCAAGTGGAGAACAGTGACAAGTGGCATTCCTTGGGGGTCGGTACTGGGACCAGCACTGTTTAACAACTTTGTCAGCAACACCAACAGCGGGATCGAGTGCACCTTCAGCAAGTTTGCCAACGACATCAAGCTGTGTGGTGCGGTCAACACGCTGGAGGGAAGGGATGCCATCCAGAGGGGCCTTGACAGGCTTAAGAGGTGGACCCATGCAAACCTCATGAAGCAACCTGATCCAGTGGAGGGTGTCCCTGCCCATGGCAGGGGGGTTGGGACTAGATGATCTTTAAGGTTCCTTCCAACCCAAACTGTTCTATGATTCTGTAAAAAACCTCATTTAGTGATAATACAGAGTACAGACCTGCACTTGTGCCACAGACGTGTGCACCTGGGAATCATATTCCTTCTGAAACTTGTCTTCATCCAGCCAGGGAGCAGATGTCATACTTTATATGACAAAGGAGGAAGCAAGAGAGCATTGTTTATTTTAGGGAGCAGAAAGTTCTGTGGTCAGTGGAAAAAGACCCTTCTTCTGGGTCTCTCTTGGTGAAAATACAGTGACCGTGACTGTTTTTGTAGTATTTACATATCATGAGAACAAGCTGTGCTTGTAGCATTTTTGGTTTGGCCATCTGGTAGGAAAAAGAAGGGATGAGAACGAAGAAAAGGAAATAGCAAGAGGACTCTGGATGTCCGTGCATTTGTGTACACATGTATGAGGTAGGAAAGGGAGAGAAATAATAAAAGATAAAAAAATGAGAGGGCATGAAAAGTGGGAGGGAAGCCAGCAGAGGAAAAAAAACACTAAAAGGAAGGATATTGCATCCTTGTAAAAGCCAGAAACAAAGAACCTGTCAGGGAAGGACACAGAAGGAGAAAAGAAAGAAAGAAAGAAAGAAAGAAAGAAAGAAAGAAAGAAAGAAAGAAAGAAAGAAAGAAAGAAAGAAAGAAAGAAAGAAAGAAAGAAAGAAAGAAAGAAAGAAAGAAAGAAAGAAAGAAAGAAAGAAAGAAAGAAAGAAAGAAAGAAAGAAAGAAAGAAAGAAAGAAAGAAAGAAGAAAATTAGACATTTTTGGGTTACTTCCATCAGTTTTGTCAGAAATTGAATTAAGCCCTTTACCAACCATTTGTGTTGTCATCTGACTTTAGTGGTACACATATTACTGAATTACCACAAAAAGTCATTGTGGTAAAGTGTCTCTTTGAAGTCCTCAGGAGTTTGAGTTGAGAGAAGACATATGAATTTTGTTTTTCTGCTTACACATTTATCTCAGTAGATGAGGACTAACTGCTACATGCATTGCAGCTTTATCTACCACTCATGTGTTTTGGTTGCTAAGAGGTAGTGGAGGCTTTTGGGGTTGTCTGGATTTCTCTTCCATCTTTCTGGGATGGAGGAGGTGATGCAACATCAGGAGCCAGGGTAGAAAGAGGCAAGAGGACAGTGATTTTTGAAGTCACACTGAACAGGCCTTGGCAGCTGGTCTGGAGACTTACATATACCAGAAATGTCCTCACCCTGGAGCCAAGTATACTAGCCATTGGATATAAATTCCCATTGAGCAGGCAAGCTTCTAAGTCATCCCTACACTTATTTCTGGGCAGTGGATCATTCTGGATTTGAGCAAATCCTATTTTGTAATTCTGTAATCTCGGCCCTAGATGTTAAATCTGGCCACTGCACTGCTGGTGACGCTCAGAACTTGCCTCTGATCTTTCCCAAGCCCAAAGTTGCAGGTGAAATGAGAGAGAGGACCTACCCATCGTCCCAGGACCTTCATTCCTCCTGCCTACCTCTAAGGTCATCACTAAGCAAGGAGGGGAGGTGAGCATCTCTCTCTGGCAGCAGCCTGAATGACTTCTCTTCTCCAGGAGGCAAGAACCTGCAGAAGGCACTCATGCTGGGATGTCCCTTCCCACTCTGAAGGCTAGAGTTTCTCTGTCACATCAAAGCTGGCTCCAGCAGGAGCCAAAATAACATTGCATGTAGTGAAATAATTGATACTCCGCAGAAGGCAGAGTGCTGCTGTGCCAGGACAGCTCTAATCAGACCATTCTGCAACTGGCTTTGGAATTTATCATGTGGTTTACTGGAAAGGTAAATTAAAAGGTGCCTTTTACAGTTCTTTCTGAAAACTGCCCATGTAGGAAACAGCATGATACTAGGGAGGAAGGAGACCAAGCTGTGGGAAGTAAGAGTGTGAAGCAGGCACTAGGAAATCACTCTGCACATGGCTGGAAAAAAAAAAAAATTAACTGCTGCAGGATGAACTATGAAAATATTATTAACCAGCATGCAGCTCATAAAAAAAGTGGCTTTGAGTTTCAAAGTATTTCTTCAAGGAAGATCAAGACGCTCCAGGAGGAAAGGGGAGCAGATAAAAGAATAGAGCAAAGCTTCTGAACCTCCAGTTCCAGTTACGTTTTGTGTCAGCAAATAATTTGCTTAAACTGCAGACTGTCACAAACAGAGAACAAGTAAATGATTTATGCTGTATGTAAAACTGCAAATGCATCACTCAAGTCCTCTGTTTTCTATTAATGTAAATACATAAATTTCACAGGTGGCTTCTGTCTAAAGAATCTATGGCATCCTTTCCTATCTCTGTGTTCTGCAAGGGCATACAGGATACTAGTTATGAAGCATAATAACACTGTAAAAATGGGAAATGATGCAAGGGCAATGAAATGAGCTCAGGCTGTCATAGCACCACAGTGCAGGTTACAGAGAGATAATGCATTTAAAGCAAGAATAAAAAGCTTCTTTGTAATTCTGCGAATGAACTTAATCACAAAATTTTGGGAGAAAAAAACTTCAGAAAATTGAACTTTTCAAACATTTTTACAAAGTCTTCAAAAGGTATTTATTAATCCTTGCAGAAGGAATATTTTAAAATACTCCTTCTTGTCATGTTTGGCTTTACTTTTTGTGTCTTGACTACCAAAAGTTTCATTCTTGGGCATGTCCTGGCATGACATCCCAGATGAAGGTGGCTTTTAAATCATATACAAAAAGATCTTATTATTAATCACAAGCTGACTAATATTTACCAGCAAAAAATGAGTTCTTTCTTCAGTTCTCTCAGCTACTTTATTTGGCCATGCTTCAGGGAACAGCTGCCTGCAAGCTGAGCTGCAAGTTACGTATTGCTAATCACTGAATTTTGGGCTTTACCGCTTCCTCTTTCTCTCTAACTGTTTCTATTTCAGTCCTGGGTAAGGAGAATGAAACCAGAGCTTGAAACTCAGGCCCAAAGGCCAGCACTCCACTTTTTAGCCATCTGTGAAACATTTCCTATTTTAAGTACCGGTATTGGCCTTACCACTTCAGTGTCATCATCTTATTGAAGACTTCCAACTTTACTATCTGCAGAGATATACCCCTGCTGTTATTGACCCGGGAACTCAGAGGAGGGCTTAAAAATTACTCAATTTCAGGATCCACATGTGACCCAGGCACTGAGCATCCCTACACCCTGCGGCGTGGCAGGAGGGCAGAGCAGCGTGGGTGCCCCGGTGTCATGCTGCCAGATTGGGTTGACCCTCTGATAGCAGTTAAACTCTTTGTACGAGAGCATGGCTGGGAGAGAAGGGACACCCTGGCAAATCCAAAGGTTTCCAGCTGCAACTTTGAAAATGGCTATAAGTTCAAGCAGCGATTTACACCCAAGTGCAGGGATGCAGCATGTCTACACACAGCAGAAAGGAAAGGCTAGGTACTGTCTCTGCTCTCTGCTTGGACCCTCACTCTTTGTTTCTTGGACCTAACGTAAGATCTGGACCCATAAGATATGAGAATTAGTAGGCCACCAGCTGCATGACAAAAAGAAGCCAACATCGGCCCTTTCTGCTTGTTATCTCCTTTCTAAAATGGAAATGCTTGGATTGAAGTGTTTTCCATGGTGCTTTGATGCCTGCATATTCATTTCTATGTAGAAATATTTATTTGGCAAATGAAAAAAAACCAGGAATAGAAAAATTGAAAAACGTCCTTTTCTGAGTTTTTGGAAAAGTCATGCAAAAGCTTTTTCGTGGCCAACAACAGTGGTGAAGAGTAAAAAATAAAATGAGTTCAGAAGAGGGAAAAACAAAAGATTCTGTAACTGACATTCAGTTTCCCATTTTTCTCCACAGTCACAGAACAAGAGCGAGCTCAATTTTTCTGAAAGGCAGGAAGAGATGTAAGGTAGTTTGGCAGGTCAAGATTTAAAGGTTTTAACAGTGTGGCTGGACCTACTAGAAGATACCTTCGAGTTTTCTGATGTAGTGATAACTTTCTGCATGTGATATATCATCCATGGTCAAATATACACATGGTGTGTATACAAATACAACAGCATGAAATTCTAATACAAAGTACATAAATAATCACGTGTGATTGCACTGAAGAAGAAGAAAATAAAGGTCGGGTGAAGTGGATAACTATTGTCTATCCGTGTACATGCTGAGAAACTTTCCAGCCACATACCATAGCACTTTACCTTCCACTTACTACAAATCCTATGATGGGTTCATTTCTTGATCCTTTTCTTATGTACCCAGATTTTAGCCTTACTCATGTGCTTTCAGTGTGGCTGGAGACCACCATGGAAGTGAAAGGAAAGCAAAGTGAAAATGGGGTGAAGCCGACACTACGTAAAGCTATCTGACAAGTCTCCCAGAATGTTGCAACGTTCCCAGTGCCCAAGGTGTACTAGCCTCCACAGAGTCACGTCCACTACAGTATCAGCTGCTCTGAATTCAGCCCCATGTAGATAAGAATTGCTACACTTCCATACCAGAACAGCTTTTCAGTCTTGACTTTGTTGTGATTGCAAGAAGAAGAAAATTTAACTTCATTTTTGTGGCTTCAAACTGCTGGAAACTTTGTCTTTGAAAGAGCTGATTTTGAAAGTCTGTTAAGAAATGACTAAACCAAAGCTGAAAGGAGAAGTCATGCCTTTTCCTATTTAATGTTGCAGAACAGATAGTACCTATGAAAAGTAGGGACCAGAGCTTATTCTTCCTTCTCTCCTCTTTGGATTACTCCTGATTCCCTTATACTGGGGAAATCTTCAGCTGATGCTGCTAGTCCTTGCACTGGGCACAGGGTGAGAAGTGAGGCTGGAGCACAGCAGCCATCAGTAATCCTGGCCTTTACCTGCAACGGCAAGTGGAAACTGCTCCACTGTTCTTTACAACATGAAGGCATCCAAGAAGAAAAAGGTGCATGCACACAGCTCAGAAAAGAGGCAGCAAAACAGAAATGCTGTGTTTCCCCAAACAGAGACACTGTTAGCATTCAGAGAGGGCTGCTGGGCTTTGTAAAAGTGTTCTAGATTCCGTGCCAAGCAGAACGTGTTGTCCATCTTCCATAACAGTGTGTAAATCTGTTTCAGCTACTCTTTTCTTATGGGAGTTTTCCAGATTCCAGTGTCTCAGTCTAAATGACTTTGCACAAAAAGAGCTAAGGTTTGCTTCTTACTTATTTTGCACTGTTTTGTATATATAGTCTTAAAACAATCTGAAATCTTCCAGTCTTTACCAGGAGGGGGAAACTTGGCTGCGGTCAAAAATGTGAGAACCACTGAATTAAGTTATGAAGACAATATAATTTACTTCATTAGACTTCATTCTCATAGAAGGCAGCATAGACCTAGGAGTCAATTCATTTTTGGGGTGTCTCATGAGAGTATTGACTAAAAAATTATGGTTATTCTGACATAAAATTTTGGTATAAAAATATAATGTAGGCAGGTTAACCTCAGCTGTACATGTAAAGAGTATAGAGTGAACAAAGATTTGAGTACTACATATCCCTAAAATAATAAAAACAATTTTAATATTAGCACTGAAATCTCTGGCTCCTTATTTTCCCTTTCCATTTTTACTTTTTATGTCAAAGTGGATTCAATAATGTACAACCTACTTCAGCAAAGCAGGCTTTGGGGTAGCGGTAGAGGGAAGCTAATCTTACACACCAAGTCAGTGAAGAGTTTTCTCAGTCCAGATGACGGTGCACGAGATACATCTAAATGCAGTCAGAGAGACTCCTGCCGCTCAGACAGAAACCCTCAAGTGTTTTTTAACCACCCGGCAAGGGCACAGTAGCCATGGCAACATGAAACTTAGCCCAGGCTATGAAACATGCCCCAGACCTCGGGTGAATGCCAGGGTGCTGTTTAACCCACACTTAATTTTATCCCACCGCTTCCAGATCCTAAACCAGGTTACACCTGCCTTGGCTCTGCGCAGGTTTTTGACTGCCGTGCACATTCATTTCTTATCATGTATGGCCAGTTCTCAAAGGGCAAAATAAGATGTGCAGCTGCTGCGATGCTCCCTCCAGATGCGCAGGGAGCTCTTGCGTCACAGGATGCTCAGGAGTATCTCATCTGTGCGAGGGACTCCCAGCTCCAGCCGAATACCTCATACGAAGGAAAGACTCCTGCACGCCTCAGTAGGAGACAGAAGGTTTTACGCCTGCAGGGACTTTGTGGGAGCCAGAGACTGCGTCTTTTTGGAGGCCAGATCCTGTAAAGCAGCTGATCTGCTGGCCACCTATGGTCCTCACCCGCAGCGCCCTTCCCCGAGCGCTACTGCTGCAGCGGGGTAGCTGTAAGTGAGGATGCTTCGCGGGCGGTCAGCAAGCGCACACATTTCTTCGTGAGCTGCAAGTGGCCTGTGCAGTCTGCGTCACGTTTTCCTAACAATTGTGTCACGGATTAGTGGAGTAACTTGCTTGAAGGACTAAAGAAATGGTGAAAAATATTTGGAGTTGAAAACAAGCAGCTTATTGTGAGGGAGTCTTGGTAACTTATCTGGGTAGAGAAAAGAGAAAATTTCCTCTGAGCAACAAATCAACAGATGACCTACTAGTACCTCCTATGGTGTAACCACTAAGACGCAGTTTTTTAGAAACACTTGTCACATGTAGGAGGCAGGCAGAAATGTTTCAAGAACATCTTTCCTAACACCACTGAAAACAGAATTTGTCATCTGGCAGCAGCTAACACCGTTGTATTTCCAGTTGCTCACTGAGGCCAGCCCTTGGGGTCTCCTTTGGGGTCAGAACTGAGAGTTTAGTTCTCTTGAGTGTCAGAGAATGAAATAATATCTGCCGTATACTCCTAGAGCTGTTTCAAGCAGAAATAGCTAACATTATTTTTTCAAAATCACCTTTGCCTACAGTCTGGCTGATGCTCTTGTCCACTGGCAGTGGTTGCCAGTGGCTTGTGGAAAATTTGTATAACAAATATTGAAGTATAAGATGTACATAAAGGTAAAAATAAAATAAAATAAAATAAAAATCTTCCAAAGATTGTTAAGAGGGTTCCAGGAGGAGAGGTACCATGCAAAGTTATATTACTTAGCTGAACAGGACAATTAAAACTCAAGTACCCAGCCCACTGTGCGCCAAGCCTGAAATGCCAAGAGAGCTCATTCAGACATATTAGAAAAATGCATGACTGATATTTTATTCTGTTTGAACAGTAGAGCAGCAGAGAGTAAAAAGCCAGTATTTGTGCCTTTGTCAGAGACTCAGGAGGCGCCCAATACTGCTTTTTCATTATGCTGACTTTATTCCATCTGAATACAGAACAGACATTGTGCAGGTTTGCAAGAAAATTTTTTTGCTGTGTCAAATGCGATGTGTCCTGGGAGATCTGCATAAGCCTGCATTAAAAAGATTCAGAAGAAAAAAAGAAAAACAATGCCTCAGTTTTCTTCCTGCCCTCCCACTAATGGCCATACTTATGGTGTTCCTAGGTTAATGCAAATATATGATATACTTTAATAGGCAAATGATGATTGGTTAAAACTTTGCAAAAAAACTCCATAGTCATTTCTCCGCCAGCAGTAACACATTCATATATAGCAGTGATGTGGGCAGTGTTTTCGAATCACATGGGGATTTCTGGGTGGGAAATAATGTTTAGTCAAAGAGCAAGCAATTATATACAACAGCAATATAAAATTGGATTACATTTTTTCCAAGTGTAATCAAAGCCAAAACAAGTATCCTTGAAGGACTTAGGAGCTGCTGAGATTGTAGTGGGAATTAGATTTGTACTTCTACCTTTTGTTCCATGGATTATCCAAGGGGTAACAGAGCTCGCCAGACAATTTTGAACTTCTGTACTAAAAATGAAGATGATTGCCATCTCCTTTCCCTGCTATTTTGCTAAATGCTGTAAAGAGAAGCTTAATGATTTAATATACTGAACTTGTCAGGTTGCATCAGAAATACAGAGATTAGGTCTAAAATTCTTCATTAACGATAGGGAAGAGAAATTACTGCCTGTAACAGTGCTTCAGTGTTTATTGCTCAGCAGAGAAAAAAGGTGTACTTAAAACCTACATCAAGCCAGGAAATTATAAGGCACTTATTTCTCTTTTCCTGTTCAAGGGATTCACCTGGGGAGGAGAGGCTAAATCTATGCCTGAAAAAGGAAGCGCTATGACATGAACATCTTGGAGAGACCATTCCTGCTGATGCAAAAGATTTCTATCTTTCACGCATGATCAACTCAACAACAATATTTGACAGTCATGTTCCACAGAATAATGTGTAGTCTGGTGCTCAGTGGAGGCAAAACAGTTGAGATTCTCAAAAGCTTTTTCACTGAGTGTGCCAGCTTATCCCAGACCTGATTTGGCCACAGAGCACAAGGATTTAGTCACAGTTTTATTCAGGAAGACAGATAGCCTAATATCTGCAGATTTGTGTGTTGTTACCATTGATTATATAGCACCGATCACATGCAAAATGTACATATTACAAACATCCTTTGGTAACCATTATTAAATAATTGCAATTGACAAAGCACACAATGAGACCTCTCATTTCAAAAATGTGAAGTAAGTTTTAATAACCGTGGTATTGCTTTCAAAAGCAGTATGTCTTCAGGGAAAATAGTAGGAAGTGGCTATGCAAAAGCTCCTCTGACCTACTGAAAAAAGAAGAAGCATGCCTGTTTGGTGGGTTTTGATAGATATTCTGGGTTTACAGAGGTTCTTCTTTTTATTAGTCTAGGAAGAAAACAAAAGCTTTCACGGTATTGTGTTCAGTCTGACACTTCAGCTGAAAATAATACTGATAACAAGCGTATAATTTTTCATTTAGATTTCCCGACTTTATGCTATTATAAGATTTTCAAGCAGCTTTTTTTTTTTCCTACCTATTATCCATTGGTAACAAGTTTTGAAACTAAGAAATATGGGTTCCTATGAGAGCTCCGGAGATATGACGGTATGACACAGTAGTATTCAGGTAGAGTAGATTCTCCAGAGTTTCTTCACTTTACCAGATTCCAGGAGTAATCTGCTCTCCCTGTTTGATTATTCTGTGTTGTTGACTGGTTAAATTAACTTAGTTATATATTAATATTTATATGGTTGACTGTTCATTGTTACCAGGTGTCAGCTGTTAGCTTCTGCAGAGACCTTTATATTAAATTCATGTGAATTGGGACAGCTGTCAGACTTTTTGGCACCATGCATACTTCCCCCTAAATCCTGGGTTTTCCCCAAAACTCACTTCAAAGTTGCACTGTGCTTTTTGGTATTTCGCAGTAGACATGACATCCAGCATCCAGTTGACAGATACCTCACTGGATGCATGGCATGCATTTGGTTTCTCAAACATCCCAGCAGTGTTGTTGGGGCTCTTGACATCCACAGAGAAGCAACTGATGGGGGAAATGATGCGGTTTAATGCATATGGGAGCTTGGCCATGGCACTACAAGACTGCGCAGGAGAGGTGCTGAACTTTTTACTGTGGAGGAGGTGTCAACTGACGCTGCAGTGAATGGCAAAGGTGTGCAGAATGGAGACTAAAAATCTGTTTATTTTCAATATGGAGTAGAAGGCCAGGTCAGATCTTGTTTGATCTTGGTGATTCACAGTCCTGCTAAGCAAGAAAATGTTCAGAAATACGCAATGGAGCATTTTATATTGCACATCAGCCACTGGGATCCAGAGCACACGAACATCTTGAAAAACAAGGAGTTGCCACTGAACTGTAGCCCCTGTGAAATGAGTTGTGCTCCTGTTAGGTGTATGTCACTTTTACCAGCCTTTGCAACAGACAGGACAAGCCTCCCTGCTCCTAAGAGGCAGAGCACTCTGGATCAGGACAGAGTTCACCGTGAAGGGGCTACTGCTTCTGTCTGCACCAGTTCTAGGGAATAAACAAACCATCATTAATCTATCACTTCTTATAAGCAAAATATTCAGATAAAACATATCAAAAGGAGAAGACAATTTTTAACACATCAGGTTAACATCAGCAAAGGCAGAACAGTTTGTCAGAACAGATGTTAAGAGAAACAGCAGTAAATATAAGAAAGAATCAAATGCAAATCTTCAAAGGGAACTTAAATGTTTTGAGTTGTTTATGGACACAAAATAGAAAAACCTGAAGGATCAGCAAGTAAGCAAGTAATAATTATAAAAGAAAAGATGAAGATATAATCCCTACAATTAATATTAACAGTTCATTTGTAAGTGGTATTTGAAACTGGGAAGTTCAAGAGCATAAAATGTGGTAATTGATATTGTCGTGACAGCAAATGGGTGGTCAGCTTAAGGAAGCCGCCAACACTGACACAAACTGAAGAACCATCACAGTGGAAAGCTCCAGCCTTGATCAATAGCATATGAGGGTAATGATGAGTATAGAACTGGACTATATCATGACAACAAACCACAGATGGAAACAAGGGTTTTCACTGCTACTATTGCCTGATGAAATCGTAGAAACCTCTTGCCTCAAAGAAGTGTCTTGCTTTCACTGGAAGGAGAACCAGCTGTAATGTCACTTTATAAGATGCAATATTTTCTTTGCCCACTCTGGTCATCCAGGTCTGCTGGTCAACATGGAGAGGGGAGCCCTTTCAATCTGGGTAAGAGACTATCTCAGCAGCAGCTGAGCAGAAGAACAATCCCTGCTGGGTCTTAGGCAGCCTACAGGAGCTCCCGAAGTACTAAGCAAACATTTGAATACCTATTTTCATAACACCTATGAGTTATAACAGGATTTATAAAAGCGGTACATTCCTAAAGTTAATGCTGAGAATGCCTTTACACTACCATTCAAGAAAAACACCATACCAATCACCACCAAATTTTCATCTTGTTCTAAAAAAACTTTCTAGACTTATGTGCTGTTTCATCAAATACTGACTTTTGACATGTTATTTTACTTTCAAAGCACCTAAGATTAATGCTGTGGCTTGCTGTTCCTCTTACTTAGATGATTTGGTCATCACTTTCAGTTGCGAAAATAGACTGGTGGTTTTCCATAGAAAGTTTTCACTCCTTTTTTTAATAAGTAAAAGAATTAAAATAAGAACAGTAAAATCTGAACTAATAGCTAATAGCATCTCTACAAGAAAATTCTCAACAATATAAAGCTTCATAGTCTAAGTGAATCCTGCAGAAAACAAAATTAGCTAATAAGCAAAATTACCTAATAATGAGTTCTGTGCTTTAGAGTTTGAGATATTTATACAGTACATTTAATTCACAAAATGCAACCAAATCTTTAAAAAATAAAAGGAATAAAAGTAAGATATGCTTTCAGGAATTTTTCAGTGTAAGGACCTTCTACAGTATTGAACGTGTCTGTGCATTATTTAATATATCTCATATAATATTTTTAAATTAAGATAGTTTTACATGATCTCTAAAACTTTCCACATTCCCTATAGATGGAGGCAGAGATACAAGTACATGGGACAATGCCTATCGCATGCTTTAACACGTTCCCTGGCCTGCCTTCCTAGCAGCTATGCAGATACAGCTATAATAGATTTCAGATTGCAGACGCTCCCTGCACAGCATGAAGACTAAAATCCTATATGAAGTTGCAGAATTTATTTTGAATTATCATAGTAAAGTGGGTCATGAGAAATTAAGGAACAGAGAAGGGAAAGGCTGTGAGAATCGGCACAACTGTTGTGTATGCAATGTTGGCCAAGGGGAGGCAAAGCCGTTGGCTTTGGGACCCAGATGTTTTCTTTCCAGTTGTCTGGATGTGAGGGTAAATGTGTATTCCCAAAAGGCACACACGCACACACACACATATGTCTCTCTGGCTTCTGGCATAAGCCTATAGCCTCTCCAGTATCTGATTCCCAACCCCCAGTCTATCCAGTAATCAGCCCCTAGATTTGGAGCCCTTCCAGTATCTAGACCTAGATCTCTTGTCCTGCTCACCAGCTAGTTTGGCTTGAAGCACCCTGGTGTCCCACACAGAGCCTAGAGAGCACCCTGGCACAGAAAAATAGGAGTTCAGATGGTGATCAGACAGTGACCAGACAGTGATCAGATGCAAGGTGGGGCCAGACCACTGCCTTTTATCTCCCTTCTCTGCATATTCTTATGGGTTTTCTTCCTTTTTCTTCCCTTCCTCCCATTTTCTTTTCCCTTGTTCCCTCCAAAATAAACAGCTTTCCACTAATTACTCTTCCCCCATTGGTCCCAGTTTTGATACATCTGTACCTAGATTTGGTATTTCTGGTGCCATTACCTAGGTCATCTCTGCCTTACCTGGTGTCTCGAATGGGGTTACCAATAACCCTCCTCAGCCCCTGCGAGACCCAACCATCCCCCATGACACTGTCGGTCACCTTTGGCAGCTTCACAGCTTGTTCCTTGTTACGCTGAGCAACGGCTCGTGTCTGGTCCTGTAGTTCCTCACGTTCATCCACATAACCTTCACCTCCAGGTGAAGCCATCTCCCGGCGTACGCTGGCAACGTCTTATGTCTATGCAGCAATATCATAGCAGCCCTAGACCTATTTAAAGTGAGTCTGGACTCCTGCCATTCATGTGGTATAAATTCTATAAGATTTCAGGCATGAATGGCCAAATAACGAGTTAAAGTGAAACTCTGTTTACCTTTGCAGCACAACTGACTTGGTCAAAACCAACATTGTGGTTAGAAAAATTTAAATAAACTTGGTTTCCTCTGAGACTGAGGGGGAACTGAAGGCTTCTGGAAGGCTCTCTCAGTTGCTATTTTCCAAACAGCCGTGCCTTTAATAAAATAGCATTTCCAATGGAGTGTAAACTCTCTTTGGTTCTAAAATACAAAAATAATGCCAGAAAATAGACCCTAAAGCTGCTGTGTATACATCATGATAGTCCTGAATCACAAAGGTAAGTTTTCCACTTTTCTGCTCTTACTCCCATGACTCTCTAAAGTATTTTGTTATAAATTGACAGATATGTCTGCTGACTTCACAACAGGCAAGAAGTGCTAAACCTATCCTGAATTATGCTTAAGGCAACCAAATTTGAATTTTTTTTCTGCTTTCACTTTGCTAGGTTTCATTGATAAAATTCTTACACATTAGAATCCAAAATGCAATCTGAAAGTCAAATGAATATAATCGTGAAACATATCTATAGATCATTCAACTATAGAATTGCATAAGAATTTTTAATAAATGTAAATAAACAAATCCATTTGCAAATTTATCTAATAGCTTTCTGTAATAAGATCCCTGTTTACCCTTGCACTTACCAAACATTTTATCATACTGCATGCATGTTATTAAGTCCCAAGATGCTCTTTAGTGAGATTGACTTGCTAAATTGAGTCAATTTTGTTTCGATCAAATAGGAGTGCTCCGCACTATCTAAGCCAGAGCTTCCATCATAGGGAAGATGGTGGCATCGTGCACCATTCTGTGCTAATTACGTGCAAGCCAAGGTTGCATCAAATTGCAATTGCAACTCCAGACTACTGTGATGTGAGGCTTGGAAATCCTTAATGGAAAAATTCACTCATCGAGCAAATGAATAGCTATTATGTAAGTATGAAATAACAGTACTAACAGTGAATACTCATCTCTTCTCAGAAGGGGTGCAAGTTAAATGTAAAAACATTTAGCTGCAAAGCAAAAAACTCATATACAGCATGACAAAACATTTCCGAGCAGCTCATCAGCTCTGGTTCTTCAGCTGATGGTAAACATATGGAGGAAACTAAACTTCAAGATAAATGAAGCCTGAAGATTGAAAAGCTATGAGGGATAACGAGTATTTCAACAAAAATATTTCCAAAAGCATGAAGTGTAACTTGGAGGACATTTCCTGTCACTGTGGTAGGTTTCTAAGTAAAAAGCCTCTCTTGAAAACCCTCTTGCCCAGACTGCCACGCCTGAAGTGCCCCCGGTTTTGAGGGCATCCTGGTGAATGCCGCAGCCATGCAACGCGCAAACACGGATGCTCCTAGTCACTTGCTGCAGGCCAGGAAACTCTTCCCACAACTGCACCCAGGGCTGCTTTTCTGTCCTGTGCACATCTAATTAACCCGCTGTGCCAGCATCTGCTAACTTGTATTAGCACGGGACGGGGAAACCCATGGGACGCAGAGGACTGTTGGCTTTACCCACTGCACCTGGGTCTGGCAGGTGAGGCAAAGTAAACCAGTGCTCCCCCCACAGACTCACCCGGCTGCCCCAAAACTTTGAGAAAGGGCACACTGACAGGAGCTGTGGTGTCCCTGCATGCATCCTGGATCCAAGCACCCCCTCTAACGGAGCAGCCTCCATGGATGCCTTCTCCCCATCTGCTCTGTAGCATCCTCTACACAGGCACGGAGGACCTGCAAGACGGCGTGACCCTCCTCTGTGGTCTTCAGTTGCAACTCTTTGGCCTTTTTTATATGCAATGAGCTGGGAGACAAGATGTGTGGGAGTCCGATGGCACACTTTATCCCAGTGAGAGCCAAGGTCCTTACAAGATTCCCACACAAAGCACAGACAAGGCTGTGGACAGAAAATAGGATCCCATAGCTCTCCTACAGAAAACAATATCCTCTTGGTCTCCGTGCCTGCTATTGGCACCTAAGCAGGAAGCCGCACAAGAATCTTAATGATTTCCTTACGAAGGGAAGTGAATGATTCACCGCCAAATTGGACAATCCTGGCAGGTCCAAGTGAAAGACAACATGCACAAGAGCCTTTTCAGTCCACTGAATGCAAAGCATCCTGCAGCTTTTGGCCCTAAGCTATTTTCCAAGTTACTCCTCAAGTCTAAAGAAAAGGCTGACTTCCTTGCCAAATCTCTCCACGGAAAATCACAAAATACACAGATATTCCTGCGGAGGTCTGTTCTTGCTTTTCCTTTTATGTCCCTACAAAAGTGTTCTTGGTGCTGCATGCTCCTCCAGGCGTAGCTGCCTGCTTAGGCTGGCATTGGAGGTGGTTTTGGGAATCTCTCATTTTAGCAACGCAGAAAGGGTTTGGGAGAGGCTTGGTAGGGACATCACATCAGCCATCACGAGCTTCTCTGAGTGCCAGTGCAGGTGGGAAAAAGATACATCCCTCTTATTCCTCTTCTAGACAAATGTATTTCTTTTTATCACTGCAATCTGGCAGGCTGCAATACTCTCCTAAGACGATTGCAGGGTCTTTGAACCAGAAACAACACACATAAAATAATATTGAAATCTGTTCAGGCCCCAGGGCTGAGTGTTTTACAGCGTGGATATGGTTGGGTTACTGAAGTGCAGGGCACCCTAACCACATCCCACTTGGCCTGCGGACTCAGAATCACTGTCTGGAGAAATTACATTTGTCAGGATGGAGGTAGCCCTGCACTAGACAGGTGAATTCTCCATTTCCCTATTTTCTATTTCTCTGTTCGTGTATGTGTGTCTGCCACTGGTTTATCTTTTTTCATTCCAGTACATATAGAGAATAACTCCATAGCAGTCAACTGGAATGTAATATTTCAAAGAAGGTGTGAGAAGAGGATCAGGACTAGAGGTCCAGAGTCTGCATTATTTGCTACTCCTGGTGTTGACTCATTCTTTAATCTTTCAGAAACCTCATAAGCCCAACTAATGAATTATTATTTTAATACAAATTAACAATTCCACTTATTGTTCTAAAGCATGCAAAAGAAAATTATATAAAAAGCCTGGTTTTACCAAAACAGAAATATGTCTAATCAGATGAATTTCTACAGCATCTTTGCTTTTAATCAGATTTTGTGCAATTTGTTTGCCTGCATTTTAGGCATCACTGGGTTACAGCTAGTGAATGGAAAATTAAGCTGCTTTCTCTAATACTTAAAACTCTTCTCCAGATGAATGGTGTGGAAGGGTTGGAACATGCACTGACTTCAAAATATTATAAAAATTACTTCAGTCATGAAGGGGCATCCACTTCACAGGGCCTATAGTTCTATCCCAAGCCAAGCACAATCTGAACAGCTCATTATATTGAAAATCCAGGTATACCTGCAGGCTTCAGCTTTCTAATCATGGCCATATAAAGAATTTATGTTAGCAATAGAGCATTTTAAGAGGTTCCTCACAAATTATGACAGTTGAGATAAAAAGCTGAACTTTATATTTCTTTGTTTTGTTTTGTTTTTTTCCTCTTTGCTTAATCTTATCAATTCATTTTTATATTTAAAGTTAGTGATGAAAGAACTTTATCTAGAGCTGTATTTTCACCTATGGTGGGGGTTTGTTTCTTTTTTCTCTCATGAGCACTTCTGATATTATAGTAGAGGCATTCACAACCCAAGGATCCCATCCTAGAAATCTATTAATCAGCTTTGTGAAGGCTGAGATATTTTTCTTCTCTGTGAAGACTCTCTTATTTGAATATTGCTAAATCATCTGAACTGAAAATTATTTATAAATTACTTTTGCAGAACAAAGTCTTTGCCCCTGGAAGAAACTGAATTGCTGCAGGTTACAATATTTTGAAGAGAATTTTACCTAATGCATTTATGCAGTCTCCATTTTAAATTTTTATTAAAATTATATCAATTGAACACAACGTTATACTGCAAATATAGGGCACACAATTTCAGGAAGCATATGCTGGTTTTGGCTGGGACACAGTTAATTTTTTTTCATAGCAGCTAGTATGGGGCTGTGTTTTGGATTTGCACTGAACAGTGTTGATAACACAGGGATGTTTCATTATTGTTGAGCAGTGCTTACACAGATCCAAGGCCTTTTCTGCTTCTCATACCCATCCCACCATGGGAGGAGTGAACAAGTGGTTGTGTAGTGCTCAGCTGCCAGTTGGGGTTAAACCACAACAGTCCTTTTTGGTGCCCAACATGGGGCTTGAAGGCTTTGAGATAACAACAGATTTGTTTGGAACAAGCAAGATCGAATTTATAGCTGTTATTGCTGTTTAGTTATTAATCGGCAGGCTCCTGTGCTTGCACAGGGCTTGCTTGCCTTACAGTAAATTAGAGTCTAATCCTTCTTGCTTTCGCTGCTTGCTGCAGTGCTGTACTGCTGATCATCTCACTGTGCTGTGCCTGGGAACATTTTGATAACAGCAATGG
>VXBL01008486.1:44804-71673 GCA_013400195.1 Aramus guarauna | reverse complement strand
TGTCCTGAGTGACCACCATGACAGATGGAGCCCAAAGACATGGACTAAATGAACTCAATGGACAATTTGTGGACATCCTAGACACTTTAAAGGGGTGGTCCAATGACTATGGGAATGACATTTATGTATTATATAAAATGAAGGAAAGGGGGTGGTTAATGAGGTTGTATTGGATAGTGTGGTACCTGAGCATGGCATAAATTGTATGGAATAAGGGGTGGAGAATGTGATGATTTTAGCTGGGATACAGTTCATTTTCCTCACAGTAGCTAGTATGGAGTTATGTTTTTGATTTGTGCTGAAAACAGTGTCTATCTTCATAGCCCTCCTCTCTTAATGATTAAATAAATTCCTCAGTCTTTCAATGCAGGTCATGTTTTGTATATTTGTGATCACTCTTACTCCTCTGAATTTGTCAGTTGCCTTTATTTAAATGCAATGCCTCAAACTTGGGTACTGTTTTGTTACCTTAACAATAGTAAGCAAAGGGAAAATAGTATTTTATGTCTTTTACACTATATTCCCTGAATATATAAGAATGACCTTTGCCTTTTTCCATTTGTGTGTTATGCTCACCTTGTGATCCAATGCAGCCCCCAGCTCCTTTTCCGAAGTACTGCTATTTAACTAGATATTTCCTTTCCCATGTGTCTAGTTCATTACTCCTGCCCAAGAATAATACATTACACTTGTCCCTATTCAATTTCATCTTACTATTTCCAAGTTGCTTAGTCAATTTTTCAAGGTCATTTTGAATTCTATGTTCTTCTCATGCCTCCCAGCTCCATGTCACCTGAAAATTGAATGGACATATTCTTCAGATCATTAAGAAAAAAATCAAACACAACCAGACTGAAGAAACACCTCCTGGAAATCATACTAGACACATGCTTTCCTCTTTGTTGCAAATGTCTAATCATCATTTCACAGCTTCTGAAACCTACCAAACCCTTCTGTAACCACACTATGTCAGTGCAATATAGAATCACAGCATAGCATGGCTTTGGTTGGAAGGGACCTTTGAAGATCATCAAACCCCCAGGTATAGATTATATTTTTCTAATTATTTATGTAAGACAATACAGAAAACCCTATTAAGTCAAGATAAATAGCATTTATGTTCTCAAATCCTGTTGTCCTGCTGTAGTAGGAAATCATATGGATTTGATAATTTTCTATTGGCCTCTACTCACATCCTTGTTGTCTTTCAGGGCTAACAAATAGTTTGTTTTGTCAGTTGTTCAACATTTTCTGAGAGCAGAAACTAAACTAGCAGCTGAATCATACCCCAATCTTCCTTTCTCCCTATTTAGAGACAGACACTGGCTTTCCCTTCATGAACCTTTCAAGACGTTACCTGCCCATCACATACTCTCAAGTACAACAGTAGTATCTAATATTTCATCATGAAGTTCTTAAAGTCTTCATTAGGAAACTCATAATCCCTTGCTGACTTGAAAAACTCTAATCTCTAAATTGTTCATTTCCCAAAGTTGAGGTCTTTACTTTTATCACTGGTATGACTATAATACCCTCATTTGCAATTGATCAGTAAGGACTGAGGCAAAAAAGTTATTACAAAATCTGACCTTCTGATTATCATCCAGCAATAGCTTTTTCTCTCTGCTGAACGGCTGACCAATTCACCCTTTCCTGCACTTTCCCTCTGTTACAATTGCATTTCTAAATTGATTGATATCTCTTGGCAGATGCACCTTGGTTTGAGCTTTGGATTTTGAAAATTTTGTTCCTACATGTTCATGTTATATTTATCACCTGTCCTCAGCAGTCCGACCTAGTTTCTGCTTCCAATTTGATTCTTTCTTGTGTTTAAGGTTCATGCACAGTTCATGCTTTAATCAAGCTGATCTCTTACTGTATTTTCTCTTTTCTTCACAGTGGGATAATATATACCTGTTGATTGATATTATGTAATTGTGCATATTATTTTTTAAGGAGCTAACTCTTTAACAGATTTTTCTTTTACATGAGATCTTGCTTACCCATTCTGTGAATTTATTGAAGTCTACCTTCTATCACTCAGCTGCTATTCCTCCTTCTTGTCCTGAATGATCATGAATCTTTTTTCTAATGGTCACTCTTAAATAGACCTTCCAGCCTCAATTCCTCATTCATTCCTCACAATTGTCAAGGGATATGAAAGAATCTGTCCTTTATTTACTTTCTGTATTTCTTGAATCAGAAACAATTTCTCTGATGTAATCCAAAAGTTTCCTGGCCAATCTGCCGTATTTCTTTCCCAGCAGAGATTCCACATTATCCCTAGTTACCTTGTGCTGAATATAAAAGTTCTTGCAACATATCACGTATCATTTTTTCCCTCAGTTCTGTTCGGTTTATGCTACAAACCTTGGAAATAAGATATTATCTCTTACATTCAAAGACTGAGTTTTGGGAAAATTTATGTCTAGCACATGTTTTGTTTGATAGGTATGCAAAGGTCAGCTTCAAGAGAGCTGACAACATGACTGACAACATGACCCAGAGCACATGAGATCCTGTGAGTAAGGGCATTTCAGATGCTCCCGATATGGCATATTGCATTAGGGGCTGAATATCTCAGCAAAGAAGTCTAGATAGTCTATGTACTTGCCCGTAGTGAATCTGAGGTTTGCCAACAAGGTCTGAACACTGGAAAATGGTGGATCTAGGAGTATGCTAGGATGCTGCCTGTTCATGTATATCCTGTTTAAACTCATTATAGTCTCACTGAATCACATGGAATAGAGAATATTGGGAAGACCTGTTACAGTAAAAGCAAGCCTTTTTGAAGACAGCTGGACCTTCCCCAGGAAACAAGAGACACTTCTTAATATCAAAATCCCAAAATATAAATCTAGGTAATTATGCTAGCTTGAATGCCATGAGCAGAAAGAACATAAAAAAAAAAAAAAAGGAGAGCAAGATAAACAATGTAAAAATAAGATAATTGTAAGACACTAAATGTAAACTTTCTATTTTATTTAAACAAGGTTGGTTTTTTTGTATAGTTCATAAAAATATAGCATAAGAATGAAATAGTAATCTCAGAAGATTATACTTGTCATGTACCAGCATACAAGCTAAATGTCCATAGCAGAAGCAGATGTGGAAGTTCTCATTTCAAGTCAAATAAATACTCATCAAACATAATACAAATGATAAAATTTAAAGCTGGCAAGCTGAAGTTAGATCCTGAGCAGACTTCTTGCATACAGTGATATAAGCAGGATACATTATGTAACATTGAGTCTTCATGAGGCATAAAGGTTTTAACAGCATGAATTTGAAATTACCCCATTGCAGGTTTACCAAGGAACCACAGATAAAGTACCAATGGACAAGGTATTTCAAGGGCTGGCAATACTACTTCTCAAGCAGAACAAAATGATGAAGGGTCTTATTTCTCTCACTATATATGTAACAGGGGTGAGTTTTATAACGGAGCCCAGAATAAGCCTTATTCTCTATCAGATCATACCTAGGGCTTGGGATAATATCTTAGCATTTCTGCTTTCATTCTAAAAAGAAGCATTTAGGCATCCTGAGTATTAGAAAAAAAGGTTTAAAAATGTAACTTGAATGTAACCAATATCTTTATTTCTATCTGTGTCTGTAAAGATCTGGAATTAATAGATATGAAAAGCACAAGCTAGCTCATTTATCATAATCAGGTCTTATTTTCAAGAACGGTAAATCAATCTTTTTGACCTTTAACTTCTAAGTTTTACATACATTATGTGAAGATGATTTTTAAATCCTAGCTACTTTAAGGGACATAAAGCTTAAGAGAATATAAACACTTGCACCATAACACATGGAGGCCTCATCTTCATGCTCTTTAGGGTAAACAATCCTAGCAGGAAACAGAACAATGGGAAGTATGCAAGAGATGAGCTAGTGTTGCCCAGAAACCACTTAAACCAGCTCAACAGTAAATAACAGGTATATGCACTTGTCTTAGTAATCTAAAGATTAGCTTAGTGCTAAAATAATAGAAAGCTCCAGCCTAAAATGGCTCCTTCCATACTGAACACAGAGAAATCTCTCCTTGCAGGTGCCACCAGGAATTTATAAGAACTTTAGAGTTAAGTTAGCCTAGACTTAACATAGTTAGCTAAAGGTGTCTTCCATCAGAAAGAATTTTCCTTTAATTGCACTGATTCCTAATGGGGTGCATTATTCTTTAGTTACTTGTTTTGTGTGGCAAAGACTAAATTTTTAACTGCTGGGTCACGGACACTTGATGTGTCTGATGTGGATTTCTGGTACTCTGCTGGTCACAGTACAGGATTCGGGTTTATCAGAATGACTGCTGGGGGACGAAAGATTTATAAAGACTATCTTCACCGCATGTGTGGAAGAGTGCACTGTGAGCATGCAGCGGGACTTAACATAACCGGTTATATGTTATTGGGGTGAAGGTGGCTTTCCTGTCCTCATAGAGTACCCCCTGGTCCGATTGTCAGGGGAAGTAATGGTTGTGAAATTGTTGTCCTTACATCAAATATGTAAGAAGTCCTTCATTACCATTTGCGAGGCCTCTTTTCCCTTTGTTACACAGAATAGGTACTGGTTAGACATTTTAGTCTTTCTCTTTGAACCAATTTTAATCATGACACAGAGGACTCCTTCATTTTGAGCCATTACTAAAGGGCTCTGAAAGTGCTGAAAAGTGGTGTTATCAGCACAGTTTATAAGACACCTGTAGCAAATCCAACTCCTTGCTGGTTTTGTAAAGTTCCCAGAATCACACCCTAGTTCCTGAGGTTAGATTCCTTCAGCTGCTGTACTTCTGCACTGATAAGAAAAGTTCTCATCCCCATTGCCAGTCCTAAGCACCTCAGCAACCTTTCTTTTTTTGAATTATGGCTTAAACACAATAAAATACACTTTTTAATGCCAAGAGTAGAAAGAAAAAGAGCAATATGTGGCCATATAACCAGAGAAACAGCAAGCAGCATTGTCTAAAAAAGCCATAAGAAGATGTGCAGCAATAAGCATGCTTAGTAATAGCCCATAGATAAAACAGTTCAATACTGGAAAGGAAGAGTATGAGTGAGCAGGCAGAGCATAATGGTAGCTGTCCCTTGCATAGGTATTATGTCAAAATACTTTCCTTCCAAGGAATATGGAGCAAATTGAGCCTTCTGCTCCTATACTCAGAACCACACATATTTCACAAGCAAAGAGCTTAAAAAACTTAGTTGTTCTATAAGCAGGAAATCAAATAAAGCCCTGGTTTATTATAGATGGACAGTCTTCCCCTCAGCTTCTCCTCGGTTATAATAGTCCCAAACAACCCAGTGAAACAAGAGACAGCAATACTGTTGTTATCCTAGACAAACACACGTGCTGAGCCACCAGCCAGATCCAGATCCAGGGCATGGTGCCGCAGCTTGTGCAGCAGTTTGTGTGGCAGGGCATGCAAGAAGGGTGCTGTAGCTCTGCTGGCTTGACCAGGGAGCAATGGTATCCACCTCGCAGAAAGCCATGGCCTCTCTAAGCTCAGCACCCACCACAAGTGAAACAACTGACAAGCTTCCCAGATCTCCATCGGGAAGATGCTGCCACCCATGTGTCAGGCTGCAGGCTGTGCCCTACTCCTATGCCAGTACAGGACAGCAGTAGTGAGCAACCGTATGAGGTTCAACAAGGCTGGGTGCTGGGTCCTGCACTTGGCTCACAATAACCCCATGCAACACTGCTACAGGCTTGGGGAAGAGTGGCTGGAAAGCTGCCTGGCAGAAAAGGACCTGGTAGTATTGGTTAATAGCCAGCTGAATAGGAGCCAGCACTGTGCCCAGGTGGCCAAGAAGGCCAAGAGCATCCTGGCTTGTATCAGAAATAATGTGGCCAGCAGGAGTAGGGAAGTGATTGTGCCCCTTTAGTCAGCTCTGGTGAAGCCCCTCCTCAAGTCCTGTATTCAGTTTTNATTTAAAAGACCTGTAGATGTAGTGCTTAGGGACATGGTTTGGTGCTGGACTTGGCAGTGCTAGGTTAACGGTTGGACTTGATTTAATCTTAAAGACCTTTTCCAACCTAACGATTCTATGATTATATGATTCGGCTTTTTCTTAGCTGGGCCATTAGCCTGGACCTCCTTTCCACCCAGACATCAGTATTCATTACAAAGGTGGTAACATAACTGTCCTTGAAACTCCTACTTGTCTTCCAACCTGGCTTTTTGGAAATTTTGCATAAACAAAAACAAGTATAAGAGATGTTTGAAATGCCAAGGAGATATTAGTACAGATAGTCAAAAGTATGTGATAAATATGATTTGTCATACCACACACAAATATAAAAATAAAGGAGCTATCCCATATGAAAATAACTCTGCGTTTGTTTTATTTGGGATTTGGGGATTTGGTTGTGTCTAATGGTTAAGTACCTACCTGTTGGATCAATCTTCATCAAGTATATGAATCAGCAATAGACGGAAGAAGGTGCTTCTGAAGATGTCCAAAAAGAGCTCCAATTCACCAAAACAAAGCACTTAGTTATTGAAATTAATGAATTTAAAAATTCATTTCAGTTGCAGTGGATATCCCTCTGGAGGCCTTCAAGAGTACCTAACATTTCTCCTCCAAATAGGAAGGGAATTTATTTATTATAAAAATATATATATTTGTTTGTTCATTTATATATGTGCATAGAGAGGTGATTCCCTGGGGGAATCACCAGGCACCTAGGATGAAGACATAAGTGCTGGAGCTAGATAAATGGGTCTCCACCCAATATCCTTCCTTTGGGAAAGCAGAATTAGGGAAAAAAATAAGAGAAAATGAAAACAAGCTAGTACCATTGTGGAACAAAATAATGTTCCATTACTTTATTTCTAAACTTTCTTGTCACTAAAGGTATCTATAAGAAGGAAAAATGAAGGTAAAATAAATACTATTCCAACGTTGAAAACTGATAAATGAGGTCCCTATTAAAGACAATGGTATTCACATATTCTTTATCTGAGGGTTTGCAAAACCTTTCATCTCTTCTCACATCTCCATGTAAGAGAGCGCCCTAAACTTTTCCTCATAAGTTCCCAAAGCTTTGTGTTAGTGTTATAATACAAAAAAAGAAAGACTACTACTATGTTAGTTGGGCTAGTGTACACAAGCAAAGGAAGAGCTGACAAACAACCGCTGTGCCTTGAGGCAGTTTCTGTAGTGGAAAATAAATGCTTGGTCTGAACTCAACTATATAGATGTAATGCCAAAAATGAAGTAACTCCTGGCTTTAAAGCCCCTGAGAGTCACTAGAAAACTTCCCCAGACTTCAGATCACACAGTAATTTATTTTTCAGTGAGTCTGTAGTTAGTAAATTGCTGAAGTGACATTTAAGAAATGGAGTTGGTTTCCTGTTCCTGACACAGATTACATACAAGACCCTGGATCAGTCACAATGCAGCATTGTAAAAGCTAAAATTATTTTTTTTGAGTGTATACATGCCAATACTGGAATATGAGGCTGGAAGATAGCAATGGTACCACTTTTAAGGCTGACCGTGGAGAGGTCATAAGTGAAAGTATGATACCTGTAAAACAAGAAGGATGCGTGTAAGTTAGTGACAGCTGAGATAAGAAATAAATGTTTCCCAGCCCACAAAAAGAAGTTATTGAGCCTCTTGAACCATCTATGAAACAATCAAAAGATCTGACTTCTGCCTGAAAGTACCTACCAAGAAGAAAATAATAATGTAGAATGCAACAGGAACTTTTGGCCAAATTTTGACCTGAAAGGATGGTACATATTTTTAGCCATGTTATCCATAAACTCAGACATTTATTGAATAACTTAAAACTTATTTAATAACTTAAACTTATTTAAATGTTCTATAAGAGTTTAAAACATTTATTCTACACCTTAAAATTAGTGATTAGATGCAGAAATTATCAGATATATGGTAGGTTGGAGCAGCTAATAGTCGATGTATCTTCTGGATTTGAAATCTTGTGGATCTCCTTCTGTTGCAGTTTACCCATCTCCAACAACTTTGTGTAATAGGGAACATAAAGTCCTTTTCAGGTGTCATTACTATGCTGTTTGTTTTATAAGCAGACAGAAATTACATGCTCGGTATCTATCCCACGATATATGGACAGTAGGTGTTTTAAATCTCTACCTTTCCGTGTCCTCATTAAAGACTATAAATTCATGAGCCAAGGGAATGCTACATTAATGGCACAAAGTCCTCTGCATGACGAGGATGTTAAGTACTATGGGTATAATTAATCTCAGGCATCTCCAGGGGGAAATTAATGCTGCTCCTTACGGGGCGCAGCTATGCAGCAGAGAAGGGAGTGCAAAAGGCAAGCCCAAGCACTGGTTCTTGACCACCCACACTTCTTACCCCTCACCTCACTCCATGGCTCTTCTTGGGACTCTTCCAACTTGCTCTCAGACGCACCAGCCACAGAGGGGGCTGGTCGCACACTGTATAGATGCAACTCAGCCTGTACCTGGCCCTTTTTTATTTAGCTGTATAGATATTGCCTTAGAGACTTACATTAAGTCGGCTGAATAAGTCTCTAGGTGAATTGAATCCCACGCTAGAAGCAGAACCACCAATTTGGGCACAAATTTATTGGAACATGTAGGCACAAACTTAAACACATAAAATTCTGTCTGAACATAAGAACACTTCTTTTTTTTTTTTTTTTTTCACTATGAGGGTAGTTCGACACTGCAATAGGTTGCCCAGAAAGGTCAGGGAGCCTCCATCCTTGGAGATATTCAAAAGCCATCTGGATGTGATCCTGAGCAACCAGCTCTAGGTGACCTTGCTTTCAGCAAGGGGTTGGAGCAGACAGTCTCCAGAGGTGCCTGCCCACCCCAAGCACTCTGTGATTCTGAAAATCTCTTAACTAGTCACTCCAATCCTAGACCATTGCATTACAGAGCATACAAAATTACGTGGCTATATTGGAAGTTAGTTCTGCAGTTAGTGTGCTCATTTGAATGCAAAGGCAGAGAGTATATGAGGAGAGAGCTGCTACCACTCTGGGTAGTCGGTGATTATTATGTCTATCAGTTTAGCACTCTTCATTTGCAGTCTTATGAGTTCTTTATAAGCAGAATTAAATACTAGCTTTGTTTTTTAGATATGTCAGTCAAAGCCCCTGGGGTGTTCATGATGCTAATTTTCCTTAGGAGACTCACCTCAGGATTCCTGTATGACCCATGGAGAGACAGCAGCAACTGAGAGCAAGAGTCTAAGGGAAGGTTCCCTGCATGACCCATGACAGAGACTGTTTTACTGTACTGACAGTAGAGGAAATGCAGAAGAACTCACTTCCCTAGCTTAAAATGAATTTGTGGAGGTAGAAGGGGAAATGAGGACAAACTACGTCAGTAGTTAACACAAAAGCCATTGGCACTAGTGAGAATAAAGTCCTTGTTCATGGATCTTATAGCTCTAGAAACTGAGATGGCTGGATTTGCCATGAGGAAAAGCCATAATGATCTCTGAGAGTAACTACATTGAGAGGTTTTTCACGCAGGGTGGAAGTTTCCCTTCCAGGCTTTTAGATCATTGGACAAAAACAGCTTCTTGGGGAAAAATACAGGCACACATGGAGATGCCCTCTGTCACATGTGGGTTTGCTGTGTTAGCCTAGACTTGGAGGTTGTGCAAAGAGGGCCCCTGTGGTGTCAGAAGAGCTTGTTAAAGCCTGTAAACTTCTCATAATCCTATCTGTTGTTCTCAGCACTTCCTACTTCTCATGTCCTTCCTTTTCTACAGGAACAAATTGAACTTGTCTTTTGAAATCTCATTACCACAAGATTGCTCCTTCCTGTGTCAGCCAGGCCTTACTGGTTGATAAAGAGAGAAAACAAATTTTAATGAAAAGGAGGATTATTAAACTGGAAGTTGTTTATACACAGACTGGTATGCCCAAGCTAGAGCATGCGCTGCATGTTCCCCAACTGCTGCTCTGCCATCAAGCTCTGTATGCACTGACTGCCCAGATTTTTGGGCTAGTAAGAGATCAGATATGGTTTGTAGGTGATGAAATGCATTGTGAGCAAAAGGAAGTGGTGAGGTGGTGCAGATAAACCTGTAGCAGTGCTAATGTAGTAGAGCAAGCAAAAGCAGCTTAAAAATACATGCATCATAGTGTGTAGAAAGCTTAGTTTCACTCCAGCAGAAAGCTATTCTGGTTAATTCATGTGATCATTTTGCTATTACTTTGTCCTGCCAACTCTTAATAACAGAAAGGCTCAAGATGCTTTTTTACATCTCTGACAGAAGATTCTGAAATTAAGTGCAACAAGGGACCCTTCCGGAAGGGGTCCTGCTAGCTGACATTCCAGAAATTCCCTCTTGATATCTTCAGCAAAGATATCGGCTATAGTGAAGATATTTATTTGATGTGTGAGACATATGTGTGACATGGAAGGAAAACAGAAGGTTCCTCAAGCTCAAATGTTTTCTGAGGATGGGACTGTCATGCATAACTGATGGTATTTTTCTGCAACTAGCTTGTCTGCCTTACTTTGCTGTCCTTCCTGTACACTGGGGATGAAATATAAGGAGGTTGATAATGGGAACATGAAATCAAACAACATAAACCAATTTGGATCCTCAAAAGAATTATGTAGGAAATTTAATGCTTAGTTCCTTCCGGCGTGACACAGCTTATTATTTATAAGGCTAAAAGCTGGTTCCAGGAAGAACTGGAGATGAATATGCTTTCAACAATCTAAGGATTATGCTCAGACTGGCTGAAACACATAAAAAGTCAGAGATCATGATGTGAGCAAGGCAGTCTGCTGTTGTAAGCCAAAGTGGAAGTTAACTGTGCTGGGGACAACTCACAGAAAGAGAGGAGAAACATGCACGCAGAATTTCTCAGATTTATTTTTTTTTTAGGGTAGATATATAAAGTACCAGTTTTCTACTGATTGCCAGAGAAGTTAGGCCTATTTTTGTAACAAAAATTGTGAAGCCAAAAACTGATACAAAGAGTATACTTTGTGTTATGTGGATTCAAATTTACAATTATATACACATTCAATTCATTCCACAATTAGTTGTTTCTCAGGGAAATGAGAATATTACACCTACAGTATCCACAGACCCTAGACATTATCTTTGTTAACTGGAAATCAATAGGACCTTATCTGCATATTTAACCTGCTGTGGCTTTACAATTTCAACAGGAAATTTGACAACCAACAAACAGTTTATGGTTCGGTATTACACTGACGTGTGCGGCAAAAGATGGAACAATCTGATCTGTGAGATTGTTCAGGGGTTGCCTTTTAGAAAACCCTTGCATCAAGAAAGATGGTGTTCAAAATATTATACTGCCTAATTAGATATGTGCCAGTGAAAATAAATTACATACGCAAAGAGGTACTGAGGCTGAATGTCTACGGGGTGGTAGCAAAAGCAAGTAACGCTATCTTAGCTCATCATGTATCCATTAAAACTGTAGTGAGTAATATTCTTCAGAAGAGGTCATGTAGATTACTCCAACTCTAACTGAAAGATTAATCTCTTCAATAAATCATCCTGAAGTTAATTATTTCCAACTGACTTAAAAGATCCATGCTGAAGCAGCAGATTTTAATTGCATTTTAAGTGATTCATTCCTTTATACAGTCATTAAATGTATATATGATCAGTTTCTTAGGTCACCAAAATGTTAATCAGCGAAGGTTTATGGGTGTAATAGAAGGTCTATAGGGGGTGAACACTTGTCAGTTTGCCCAGACCATTATATTGCCCAAAACCAAGCTTCAGCAAATATTTAACACAGTCATCAGTTCAGGATCTGTTACATTAATTGCATTTTGCAGCATTCTGTATTTATTTGTTACTGCAGAACAAATTTGGAGCAGGGCTAGCTTCTGATTTCAAAGGCTTTTTTCCCAGGAAATTATTTTTCAGGGTGAACATAAGAATTTTACTCTTGAAATGAATAGTTGTGAATGATTATTCTGGGCTTGTCTAATTTTCAGAACTTTTTATATCAGGCAATCTCTCTTAACAGGGAAATCTCCTGGTTTTGAGATTCCCAAGAAACAGAACATGCAACCAGCAGACTGAGCCACATTTTTACTCTACTACTGAATCAAAGCTGAGGTGGGGGAGTTAAAAGCTGCTTTTTGAACAAGTCTAAATCTTGTGCCACTTAAAAAAAGGAACGAAAAAACAACTTGCAGTGCATGAACCTGAGGTTTAAAGTGCAAATTTTCTTGAAGAACAGTCTCGTCTTACATGCTTCCCTAGATAACTGCTAATGCATATTCTGAGACAGGAAAGTAAATAGACTTTTGATCTGACCCAGTCCAGCTTCCCGCTTCCAGATCCTAAATTGCAGGATTGTGCATGAAGGAATTAGTGTAGCTACATTCGTGAACTCTTGTAAGCTACAAAGAGAACAGGAGGAACCACACTGAAGATGAAAATGGCAGTAGACTGATCAGAGGCAGGGAATGACAAGGAATGACCAATTAGACAAGGGCTCTTTACCCTAGCAAAGTGATGACTAAGGAAACAATATGACAGAAGGCTAAAAAAAGTCATGGCAGGGAGAATTATAGAATCATTTAGGTTGGAAAAGACCTTTAAGATCATCAAGTCCAACTCTTAACCCAGCACTGCCAAGTCCACCACTAAACCATGTATGTGTCTAAGCACCACATCTACATGTAAGGTGAATGAAGAATGGTTATTCTTCACCTATACAAGAACTAGTGGTCATCAAATAAAATTATGTGGCAGGTTGAAAACACAAAGGGGAATGAAGCTGTTTAGCATGATGTAGCTAAACCTTGAAATTCACTGCTGCTAGATGTTGGAGATATCAAAAGTTCACAGGTGTTCAAAAAGTAACTACAAAATGTCATGGACAAGAAATCCACCAAGCATTATTAGATAAAAAGACACCGCTACTGGTTTAGAATCTGAGAATGGGAGTAGGAAATACCATTACATGTTCGTTTTACATTTATGTGCCTTTTCATTCTTCCCTTACTTCTCCCTTTCTTCCCTAAACTTACCTATTCTCAATTCCAGAAAGACAATACTGAGTGAGATGAACCTTTTACCTGACCTGGCATACTTGTTCCTATCTAGAAGACCCTTGCTCCACTAGCATTTCTCGCCATTTGCTTTTTGCCTGAACTGCATACACAATTGAATAGTTAAGTATTTAAAATTTCAGAAGGTAAAAAGGGCAGTATGCCCTCCCCTGTCACAACACATTTGGAAGTTTCTCCTCAGCTGTTAGGTTTCACATGTAAAAAACCTAGAGAGTTGTCAAAGATGTGGACAGACGAAAAATGGAAAGGTGTCAGTGGCTGCTTTAATATTTCAATAAAACAAATCCAAGCAAAAATCCTAAATGTCTTTAACCAAGGACTAGGCATGGTCATGTAAACTCTATGGTCCCCCTTAGTCCCATGCCTCCTAATTAGGTCGTTGCCAGCCTTCCCTACTTCTGCCCCAGTCTACGTTCCGCCTCTGTTGGGATCGTACTTCACTTTGCTAAGCCCTGCAATATGGGTGGGTAAAAATTGCTCAGGGGTACAGAGCTCCGGCATGCATTATTCAGCAGCTGTAAGGCCCAAGGGACTCTGCTGGCGATGCTAGCCTCACTAATGCTGTCAAGAGTGAAGGGGAAAGCAATTACGCTAACCCTAATCCCCCATGAAAATTGCTGGGTAGTGAGGTTACTGACAATTAAAGGAAACAGGGCCGTGAGAGTGAAAATATTCCTGAAAGTCAAGGTTTTTGTCTACCTATACAACGGAAGTGTTCTGTTGTGGTAAAGTCAGAGTAAGTTCTGATTTTCACTGCTCCACTAAATTGTTATATATTGTAAAGACTTACTAAGAAATAATTGTGTTAGTGTTCTTCCCGGTTATGCAGTCCTACATTATAATGAATAAATAGATGATAATGTCTTTGCCGTGCTACATTGTTCTACAACTGTGAATTAGGTTGTGTTTCATTTTAAGCATTTTCAAAAGGTACAGATAATTACAGCTTTTTACTAACAGCGCTGAGGCAAATGTGAATTCTCTGGTGGGCCTTTAAGCCTCAGCTCAGCATGGTGGATGTAGGAACAAACATTAAAAGTACTCTAGTATTTTTTGTCAATGCTTTCCTGCATAAATTCTATTAAAAACATAGATTATTTTGGTCTTTCATGCAGAAAGTATAGTGAGAATAATTTTAATATTAAAATGTCTGCTTGTGATGTCAACGATTAAATTAGAAATACCAGCTACCTATATTTTTCTCATTTACTTGCAGGTGGTCATAACAATCTGCAGAGAATATATGTTAAGTCATCCAGTCATCCCTATTATTTTCCTTCCTGGGTTATGATACAATTTGGCACAGATTATTAGCTCAGTTGCAAAAAGTAATGCTGGGCCATACGCATTCAGATTGATACATGGTCCCCAGGAGCTGCATGGGAGCAAAATAAAAAGTTTAATACTTTAATAAGTAAAGGAAAACTCCATGCATTATGGAAATGACAATTTAGTGTGGTGTTTGACTAACAAAGGACAGGTCTGGTTCCTTTTCAGCTACTACACAAAGATACTCTACCATATCAAACGAGAAAATTTCTAAGGAAGTAGACATTTTTGAGCTGGAGAAAAGGCAGATGGAACAGAAAACAGAGAACTAAAATCTGCAGCAAAATATTGTCTCTAAAGGAAGATTTTTTTTTTTTCTTCCGCATAAACACTTGAATAATTACTCTGCAGTTCTCCAAACTGGAAATTTGCAAAAAGCTGTTTAGCATGGCTTTCAGTAGTATAAAGAGCAAAAGCTCTTCAGGGTTTCAATTACATCTTTGCAACAGCTGTAAAAAATGTAAACATGCAGATTGTTGCAATACATGAAAACACCTTCATTTACTACTTATTTGTCATACAGGGAACAAACTAGCCGTGATGACCAGTGGAAAGTTTTACATAAATAAAAAAACCCTCGAAAGTGGGAAAAATATTGTGCTATCAGGTAGCTGCAGCTTTGCTGTGTGAGCTAATTATTCATGTAGAGACATTTTCTAAATATGTTATTTCAGACACTAATGGCTTCTAATTCTAAAAAAGCCATTTGTCTAGAGCAGTAGCTGCTATTGCTCTAACTTAGCAACAAACTCAGTGCGTCCTCCACCATTTTACCTGAACAAAGACACTTAGCTCTCATATGCCACTCCTATGACTTTCACGCTAATACTATTACAAAAATTTCCTTAGAAAACTTTCCACCTCCTTCCAGAAAATACAACTAATGTCCCTAGCTGTCTCAGTTTCCTATTCCACTGCTGCAAACTGTGGTGGACTTGGCAGTGTTAGATTTATGGTTGGACTCAATGATCCTGAGGGTCTTTTCCAACCTAAACGATTCTATGATTCTACGCTATCAAAAGCAAAGTTAAATACTGGCTGGTTACTAACTAAGCTCAACTTTTGAGCAGTCGGGTAGAGAATTTCCATTTAGTCTAGACCCAATGAAGTGCCAATGTAAATTAAAACAAAAAAAAAAAAGGTATATAAAACTTCAGATTCTCCAGTAAAACAACAGAAAGCATATGAAGAACTCGGTGTTTGCTGTCTCTCTCTCAGACATACAGGGATCAGCTCCCAGGAAAACACGGGCTGGACCGGTTGTGTGTGTGCCCACAAATATACCCGCTGAGCGCTGGGCAGTGGCAAGGAGAGCACTAGAAAAAGCACAGACCCTTCGTCTGAGCCAGAACCACCTTTCTTAATGCATTTGAGGCTTGCTAGTCTTTGTGAACATACTTATTGTGACATGGGACATCAGTCAACAGTCACGACACCAGTCACCAGCACATTTTTCATATGCTTCACATGTAGAGACCTTAATCGTGGAATGGCTAAATTGTAACATTATTAAGTTAATGACAATTTATCCTCCCTGTCCTGCTAGAAACATTTTCAACAGAAACAGGCCAGAACTAACAGCTGCTAGAAAAACATGCCTGGTTTCCAGGTCAGTACAGAGCTCAACTTTGCAGCTCCAGCGTGCCTCTGTTATCCATTTTAGAGCCTTGCATACCTTAATACTTTATAAATATATAAATATATATAGTATATATAAGTATATATATACTATATATAAATATATACTACTCAAATAAGTCTTTAGAATCTCCTTTTCACAAAAGCACCTTTCTTTAAGTTCAGGTCTAACTTCCACTGAGACTGAAGCAGATTTTAAATCCAGGCTTCAGAAAAAACATGTCTGCAAAACATTGCCCAGATGTCAGTGAACACAAGCCCAAGAGGGAGTTAGGGAAGAAAGGCAAAGACGGAGTTCCGTGGAGTCGTCTGTCTCTGGGCTCTGTCGCCAGGGTGCATCCTCTTTCTCCCTGTCCCATAACAAGGGAGAGCCTTTCCACTCGGAGCACCGCTTTGGCTGCAGGAAACAAGCCCTTGTCACCCTCACGGCAGTGGCACAGGGACACCTGCAGAGAAAGGGTGGGACCGACTGCGAGTGGCACCCATACGGGCACAAAGCATCCCAGAACACGTCCACACCTCCCTGCACGCAGCTATCTATTTGCTAGTGCTTTATACAGACGTAGAGTCTCTGATAAAACATTGAAATACAGAGGTGTGCCCCTTTCTCTTCTCCATAGCACGGATGTCTCAATGTATATTGCAATCAAAACACTTAATCAATAAAGGATTATTTAAATGCCAATAGGAAATGACAGCAGACAGGCCAGCCATCTGCAAACAAAGCTGTCTCAAATCTGAGTACTGACAGAGCGATTGGGTTGTAGTCACGCTGAGTGACCGGTAGGTGCCTATTCCCCTTGCCTTTGCTGGAATACATTGTACGGACTGTCTGCAGTTCTTAGCACTTCTTCCTATGTCCTTCTTTCTGAAACGGATTCCTATTTCTTTACAGAAATAAAGTGTCAAATGTATATCTGGCCAATCTCAGTATTTGGATGAGTCGCCTTGCCTTGCCTTGCCTTGCCTTGCCTTGCCTTGCCTTGCCTTGCCTTGCCTTGCCTTGCCTTGCCTTGCCTTGCCTTGCCTTGCCTTGCCTTGCCTTCCCTTCCCTTCCCTTCCCTTCCCTTCCCTTCACCTTCTCTTCCCTTTCCCTTCCCTTCACCTTCTCTTCCCTTTCCCTTCCCTTTCCCTTCCCTTTCTTCCTTCCCTGTGTTTCACCTCTCTCTCTCTCTGATATTTAACTGTCCAAGAAGACACCAAGGTCATGCAAGGGCTGCAGTTGTAGAAGCCTTTCCTTTCTCCCAGGAGCTTTGTTTTTTCTCACAGGAAACCTGAGGACACACATCCAAGAAAAGCTCTTGACAAGGAAAGGTCTGAGTATGTTACTACTCCTGATCAGGGAAAGAAAAGCACTGCTTTTTTGCTCATCGCAGAAGCCACTGGTCAATATTTCTATTATCTTGCTATGCTTTTATTCCATCCTTCTTCATGTTTAGCGTCCAAGCCCCAAACCTCTTGGCCGTGTTGCCATACTACAGACACTGTCAGGAAGAGAATAATTTAGAGATCGTCAAGGAGCTTCTATTTATGAAAAAGATTTTTTTTGTTGTTTATTTTATTTTTTTCTTTTTTTGGTCACCTGGAAAAGATTAAAAGAACTGGTAAGTTACAAGTTTTCTACCTATTGGAGCAAACAGGAATGCATGATCTGGACCACCGAAGATGACCATGATGCCCTCTCGGTGGTCACACTCCATTACAGTGTGCTGGGATGACTGAATTATGCTAATAACTATATGCCTATGTATGCATTCATGACATGTGCAATTCTGATTTTATTTCTAAAAATAAGTACATACTTAGTAAACATGACTCACTGCTCTTTCTTCTGGCTTGAAATCTATTTGTTCCCCACGTGCTGAGAGAGGAGGGATTATCTGGGAAATGGATGCTCACATTCTCGAAGCTAACATCAACAAAGATGCTATGGGTCACTTATGCAAATCCATTCAGCCTTCTTATCCCTGCCCCATCCATTCCGCTGACTCGGGAGACCTTCTTGACATTTTAATAGGTTGTGCCTCCTGATAGAGGTCTCATGCAGAGAGGAGCACATGCGGACCGATTCTTTCTCTCCTGAGACAGGACCTGCTCCAGTGCTGTACTGTGTTGCGTGATGAGCTCCAGCACTTCAGCCCTTTGCCAGGCAGTTCCCTAACACCAGACTTGCCCCATCTGCGTCGGGCTGGAAGGCATCTCGTGGTCATGCAGGACCTGTGCTCTGCACAGAGGTACAGTGACCCTGGTTAGAGTTTTCACCAAAAAAAAAAACCCAGCTGAACTTGTCCTTCCAACCCTTTTAAGTGGATCCGTAAGATTGCAGATGCTCATTAGCAGCCGGGGCAGCCGGGGCTGGGCACTCAGCTGCAAGGTCTCATACAAATCTCTGCTCAGATCGGGCAAAGAGAGGCTGTACTCTGAGCTCCCATATCTGAGACAAGTTTGCTATTCCATTCCAGACAGGCAGCTAAGAGAAACTCTGGTTTGCAGTTGATATCCCTAGGCCCTTCGGTTTAACCCAAACCAATTGGAGGCACTGCCGGTTGTACTTATCTGTCTGGTTTTACATGCCTAAAGCTGTCTGTGAAATGCGTTTTTCAGCAATGCAATTCACCAAAACTTGCCTATCCCCTCCCAGAGCTAACCTCTAGTGTAACTACCAATCCCTTTACAGCTGGAGAGAATTTCAGGAAAAATATCTAAAAAAAAAATATAAGAGAATTTTAATAAAAGAGGAATGAAGTAGATGCACTTATGTATGCATTTGAATTTGCCTGGTCCCATAAAGCCAATGTAGGCTGAAGGTGTTAGCTGGACCAGCAAAAACCTCAAGATTACTCTATTAAATTCATGAAATTTGATTGAGAGCAAACAAAAAGCAGATTAAAAAAACCTTCTAAATATATAACAATCAAACACATTAAATTCATAAAGTAACAATAAAGGGGAGATATTCTGAAGAAAAGACTAAGGCTTTGACAGAACTAAAACCAAAATCTCTTTCTAAATCTTTATTTTATACAGAAAATAACCATGGAAAAGAACATTTTCTTATCAAAATAATAAAAACATTCTCTAAAAATCACAGATCAAATTCTTCTTCATTTCAAGGGGTAAAATATAATATAATGGGAGAGGTGAAAGTTCTTTTACAAAGCCTGAGCCAAGTGAAGCTGAGCAAAAAGAAGAGTGCAATTCTATTCATACCACACTGGTGCAGCATAGGTACTGTGTAGGTACACCGGTACTGTGTAGGTTTCTCCAGGTATGTAAACTAAAAGAACATTCAAAATGCATTTCTTCTTGTGACCTTTCCTTAGGTATATTTACAGTGTACAATTCCTAGTTAAATGCATAAGCAAAATGCTTTGGCACGTACTTAAAAATGGCTTTACAGCACATTACTCTGAGAGGATCCGTGGGCTTTACAGAGATGCTTACAGTTTCCTTTGATGTACTCACTGTCAGTCACCATCAGAGAGAGGATAAATGACTGGGCAAAGCAGTTAGCTGAGATGGTATGGCAATTCCTATGTTCCCATAACTCTCCCACAGATTCAAATACGCCATGTGTATACACAGAACCATGCGCCTCAGCCAGAAGCCTTTTCATAAAAGAGAGGTGAATGTAAGAGCTAGGAGAGTTAACACAAGCCGTAAATCGCCGAATCCAACATCAGACTTATTAGAAGTGCACGTGTACCCGCTGTTGCAGAAGATTTAGAAAAAGTAAAGGTCCCGTTAAGGAAGATAATAGCTGGAAAGGAAAATTGCAAGCCGATACATCACCTTAGGAAAGATGAAAATTGCTGTAGAATTAGAGCATCTCTGTAAAGGGGAATGGTGAAGTATGTTTCCTAGCGGGTGGTGTGTCAGAAGGAAAAAGCTGAAATTTCATAAGGGCACAGTATCTTTGGAAAAGGGTGGGAGAGGTGGAGGATTTTATAATTCTGAAATTATTGTCCTGTGTTCTGCCTTTTTCTGTTTTGTGAAATGTCTGTGTGATACATACTTCATCTTAGGGAAAACTTTGATTATTAGGCAATTGCTGTTACAGAAGGGAGCCACTCTGACCTCAGGAAGACTTTCCTGTTTGATTTAAACCAAGTTATTTCGAACTACATATTCTGTTATTCCATATAAAGGGAATGACTTGCTGATTTCAGAGAGTGCCTCTTTTATTCCCATTTGCTGCTATAAAAATGAAGGCTAAAAGTAATCTCACATTGTCTAAGGATGCTAATTTAAAGCAGTACTTCTTCCTCTAATTTTCTGTAATCTAATTTTGCAAATGAATATGTGAGAAGAACATTGAGCTTTTTAAGAGACTAGCAAGGGGAAAATGGTGAGGACAACTGTATGGGTTATGGTGAGGGAACTATAGCCAAAATCATGTTTAAAGCTACAATAGGGCCTTCTCTTGAGGAGTAACCTAAAGAACACAAAGTAGGGGAAAAGCTACTATAGGGAAAAGCCTATTGTAATGTTAAGTATTTATTATTTACCCAGACAGTCTCAGCCTCCTCACACCATGAGTTTGTGGGGTGGGTAGGCAAAGCGTGCAGCCTCTACAAGCTGAGAAGTTGTCACTGATGGCACTTTTACCTGGCCACGTGCCTTTACCACAGCCGAGTTTCCATGTTGTCCCTCTGATTTCCATACCAATTCATATGTATCGGAAAAATGTATCGGAATCATGGCCTCAAAAAAAAGCAAATACCAACTCCAGTGAGTGCAAGTCCAGGTAAGAGCAAAGGAATGAGCTGTGTACACATTGTGCCATGTGTAGGACTCCAAAATGCACCTCAGCAATGTTTGTAGGTGACTCCATAAACAGGGTTGAGGAAAAGACATAAATAACTGAATACAACAAAGATGCAACTTTCAGATATGTCAAAACAGTGCTAGGAAAGATCTGAGAAAATACTCCTCTGGTATATCCTCTAGATATTCTTTGAATGTGCATGACAATATATAGAATGAAATTAAATGATCAAAACATAAAGTAACATCGTTGTACAGAGTTTTGAAGTTCCACCATATTACTATGGTGGCAGCTTTCTAGCTGTGTGTTTTGCAAGCCCTCAGACAAAACGCGGTACTTGAATTGCATATTGTGGCTGAAGGTAACAACAGCAACAGCAATATTTACACTCTGCCTTTCACAAGCCTGCATCCTTGTGCCTTAAATAGGTCAAAAAGTCTTTGGCTATGAATATACTTATGAAAATGATATTTCATATGTACAAAACTCGTAACATTTATATATCACATCTTTTCCATCTTTTTGGAAATATTACATAGTATGAATATCAGATTGGCGTGTGATAAAAAAAGACTTAGCTAGAAATGGCTTCAAGAAAAATTAAGGGAAAGGTTGTCAGGTACTTGAGATGCCCACCAGCACAGAACACTGCTGCTGTATGGTCACCAGCCCGTATAATTTTGGTTTTGAAAAAGAAATGCCGATTGAGAGTACAGTAAAGAAGTTTTCTCTCAGTTCATAAGTCCAGTGAAACTTCAAACACTACCTCAAGGACAGCACTTCTACAAAGGCTTCTGATCTCACATTAGTGAAGCAGGGCAAATTTGAACATATTTGCCTTTAAAAAGAAGAGCAATTTTCTAAGTTTGCCATTCTTTTCTGTTCTGTACGGTTTCCTGCAAGATTCCTTGAATAAAATATTGAGAATAATAAGAACTAATAGAAATCTCAATGGAAGGTCTGTAGCTTGGCTTGTCAGCAAAATTTACTTCCTTCAGGAAAATGAAAAACATTTTTTCATGTTTTCTCTCTACTTATATAATTATAGGGGAGACTGAGTTGGCTAATTGTTATATTGAAGACTAGTGAATGAAGTATGAATTCCCACTAACTGCATATCAAGAAACAAACCTTTAAAAATACTATGTGATTTGCAATTCTAAATCCCAGGTTACAGTTTCAGCAAATAAATGTGAATGTAAATATAAAGTCCTGAATGTAAAAGAGAGAACACTGTTTTCTGTGAAATTGTCATGTACATCCTGCAGTGAGAGCACCTTTTATTGAGATCAACAGGGATTACAGTTATCCAGTACATCCTGTGACAGGATCCAGATAGCTGCTATTAAAAATTCATAAATATAAACTCTAATAGGGAAATAGAAGGCTATCCCAACCTGTATAAATCAAAAGATATAAATTCCAAATGCTGTACTAATTGCATTGTATAAATTCAATAAGGTAAGGAAAAATAACATGAAGAAAGTATTAGTCAGCATGATTAAAAATGAAATTATTTAATTTTATTAAGAACAATGTGAAAAATCATATTGATTCATTGCTAGATGGAAGTTGGAGGTTTGATAGTTTAGGGAAAGTATAAATATTTTGCTCTGCAGGTCTGTTGAGAATAATGAACAATTTCCCTTCTGAGACTAATTCAAAAAAGATGAGCAACAGGCTTTTCTTTTAATCAGGTCTGGCCAATTTACATCCGGTGTCTTTATGAGCCTGGGTAATTTCTAATGCAGCCTTCTCAGAAAGTCTCAGAACCCTGAGGAAGCTTCAAAGGACTGGAAAAAACCACAACCTGTTTGTGTTTGAAGACAGTGGTTAAAACAAATTGTGTAATTTGGGAACTTTACACCTGCCAACCTGACATCAATACTCAGCCATCCGTTTATCCAGTGTAAAAACTATGTATCTGATGTAATAACTTGTAAGAAATGATACTGAACAGTCGTGGGACACAGTAATGTCTATCAACATCGATGTGTGGAAAATAGATCCTCATGTATTAGTTTTGCTTTGTATTTTAAGGCTATTTAGTTGTTAGAAATTGAATGGCGGTGCAATGTTTAATAAGAAAACACCTTACACACTGCCATGTGTTTTGACTGGTAAGTGAGACAGCTTTTGGAGGACGGAACACAGGTGCTTATGGTGGCAATTTACTGAACATAAACTCCAGCATCACTTAAATCCCTGGTGCTGCCAATGCAAACCTTGGACAGCTGAATGGAAAAAGCAGAGGAGAGGACAGAGGAACGTTACTTCGCATTGGCACATTCCCTTACTGAATGCGCAGTCTCTGAAATCAACAGTTCAAAAGATGTTGATAAATTGAAGAGGATTTAGAAATGAGACATGAGATGTCTAAAGGACTAAAAAACATGCCTTATATTGGCAGACCACAGGAGGTCACTCCGTTTAGTCTTCAGGCCATTCCTCCTGGCACTACTGACTGTACTGTCATAGAATCCCAGGATGGTTTCAGTTGGAAGGGACCTCAAAGACCATCTAGTCCCAACCCCCCTGCCATGGGCAGGGACACCCTCCACTAGACCAGGTTGCCCAAAGCCCCATCCAACCTGGCCTTGAACACTTCTGTGAGCCATGCTGTGAGCCAGTTCAAGGAGCTGCTCTGGTTGACAGCTAACCTGCCTTCTTCTGTTTGCTTGTTTAAGGTTATCATCTGCACCAGGTCCCTGCACTGGTTCACCCCACGGCCACATAAGTAAAGTCAACACAAAACTGGTTACAGGGACATGCGCTGGGGAACTGAAGGAAAAGACAGCACAGTTCATCCCCAGATTTAGATCAAACGCACTGCCTCCATACATACCGTCCTACAGAACGCCCTCTCAGGCCTTGTGGTGTCAGTGAAAAAGACATTACAGACCCTTCTGGCTGAAAGCCAAAGCTGGTGTCATTTGCAAGCGGAACAATTAATTGAGCACTGTGATGGCCCCTTTTTCACCAGCAGCATTGTCCATGAGATTAGATGGCAGTCTAAGAGATTTCACTCCCTGATTTAAAGACTGTGTTGAGGGAAGTCCTGCAGTGTATGCTATGTAGAACAGCAGACTAGATGACCTGGACATCTCTCCCTGTCCTCAAACCCTAGGAGGTGATGTGTTGAAAAACATCACCTTATAATCTGCAAGTAACCTATAAACTTTTCTTTTAGAAATAGAAACACTAATGCATTTGTATACATTTATTCTTCCTTTAATATTTTCTAAAGAAATATGACTATTTGGTCCAGTTATCTGCAAGTGAGTGCTCTCCAGCCTTTAACATGATACAAACAACATGATATCTGAGGGGATAAGTATGCTAATGCTCTGGCAAAGCTAATAAATCCATCATTCTCACCTATAAAAGAAAAGGTGCCTTTACCCAGTTTTATTATAGTTTATACAGCATTTTTCATTGGTTATTCAGACAACAAAATTTTAAGGAACTGTAGAAGTATTTTTAACTTGAAGTCTTTATCGTTCCTTTAGTGTCACAGCAGATAAGCTATTAGGCATCTTATGGTAAACAGCTAAATCTTTCCCATGTTCCAACCACACCCTTAGACAGCAGATAACATACAGACCATGAAAGCAAACTCTGGAAATAAGTGGGTCAGAAGTCTAGCGGAGAGACGCCAATTTGTGGCTGGAGGGATCTCACCAGAATACAAATGCTGTCCCTTTATTCAGGCCAGGCACCAGCAGCAGGACCGTTGCTGGCTCAGGGACAACCAAACCACCTCGGTCACTGCTGGAAAGGAAGCAAGGCAGAAGGGGCTGTTGTGGTAAGGACCAGCAGGTCATCCCAGGACCTGGGACCCATCTGACCACCCAGCCTGGTTCTGATGCAAAAGAGACCACGGCAGGAAGGGATTGCCGTGTAGCACTTGGGAGTCATTGCGAGACCTCCTGATCCTTGCGGCTTATCCAAATATTCATGCCTTGAGCTGTGAGCCATAGGAAGATGTGGAAGGGGATTTTACAAGGTGAGGAAAATTAAGGACTATCTGTACAGGACTACAGATTTAAAAAAAAAAAAAATCCATAACCGGGTTCCCTTCCAAAAGGAAAAGAAAAAAAAAAAAAAGATTCTCATTCCTAGAACAGTCTCTGCCCTTTTAAAGGAAAAAACCTTTAACTTCAGGCTTCTAATAATCACAGACTTTGCTGTAATATGAGGAGAGAGATTGTCACAAAGCTATTTGGAAAATCTGACTCAAAACCAAACTATATCCAAATCTACATAAGTCTACATAGTTACGATGATATACTCTGCTAAAGGACCGTTTATTAACTGTTGGTGCAACCCTAAAGTTCAGCCACAACCAGAAAAACAGTGAAAACTGAAGTGACAGCACTGTGGTTATCTCTGAAAAAGTAATTCCCACCATACCAGCACCACATTCCTGCCTGAAGAACGTGTGCGTAGGGAAAGGACTGGAGGAAGGGGCTTTTCTTTATTTTACTTTTGCTTTTTACGTCACAGCCTGCTCCTCAATAAACTAACCAAGGTTGTGACTTTACCTCAAAATTACAAAGGAAAATAATAGATCAAATGGTCCTGGTGTTTTTACTGCAGTCTAGATATGCTGTTGTCATCTTCTCTAGCTCAACTCCAGTCAGTTAACACTTACCTAAACTCTAGCCTGAGAAAATTGTTAAGCTGCAAAAGCCAGGTCAGAGGCTGTAGGGAGCTGGGCATCATCTGCAAACTGACAACACAGGACACATTGACTCGTTCCTACATGTCCCTGTGTGAACCTCCCTCCCTTCTGTATTATGTTGAATAAAAAAGGATGGTAAAATATTAACCCACATCTGTCCATCTCCCTAAGCAAGGTGTTCCGCTAACGTTGTCATTTCCCAGCATCTAAACTGTGAGCTTTTTCGAAGAAGAAAAAAATTTCTTTCATCCAAATGATAACAAGTAAGATCCAGAACAAACAAATGACATCAAGGACTATAGTTTTTCTGGGGTTTTTAGGGTTGCAAGATAGGAGTAATGTGTGAATGTATTATTTGGATTAGACAGAAAAATATTTTTAATTTTTTGTGATACCAAGAAATTTCCCCAAAACTGCATGAGCCTGCTCCCACTTTGTGCAAGGATTTTTCCTAGCTCTTATTTCCTCACAAGGACATAGATCTACATCAAAACCTTGACTGACTGTTGCTAACAGCTTTGATGGAAGTATTAAATGTTCCATAGTATGTGCTAAATAACTTTTAGAGCAAGAAATGTGTAACAGAGCTTAATTTTATTCCAGATCGAATACAGTGGAGAATGAACAGGAAAGAAATGTAATAATTTGACTGACTGTGGTTTTGAGTGTCTCGGCAGTCGTACTGTGTATTTGCAACAGACTACTTGCAACGGCGGTATTAATACTTCAGCAATCATACATAAGGGTTTTGTTTAGCAGCAGAGCCTTACATCTAGTACAGCTCTCTGCCCGGGGAAAAACACACACAGCTCCTTTTAATGAAAAACAAAATTAGCATTCAGTTTCACAAAACTAAATGCTAGTACTTTCTAAATAAGTAACGGATTTCTGCTAATTTCTCATTAACAACTACGCTGAAGATTTCCTATAATAAAAAACTCGGAGTCAAATCTAGCCTTCGGAAAATATTTCCCTGCACATTTTGATCCATTCCTGCCAGCCAAACAGGCAGAAGGAGTCCTAAAACCTCCATATTAAAAACTGACATTTTCTCCAGCAAAGGTACCAACAGACAGGTTTAAGACAATGTGGTGGGTTGACCCTGGCTGGGGGCCAGGTGCCCACCAGAGCCGCTCTGTCACTGCCCTTCCTTCATGAAACAGGGGAGAGAAGGTATAACGAAACGCTTGTGGGTCGAGATAAGGACAGGGAGAGATCACTCACTAATTATCATTATGAGCAAAACAAACTGAACTCAGATAAAATTAATCTAATTTATTACCAAGCAAAACAGAGTAGAGGAATGAGAAATAAAATCAAATCTTAAACCATTTCCCCCCACCCCTCCCTTCCTCCCAGGCTTAACTTCACTTCGGGTTTCAACCTCCTCCCC
>VXBL01008486.1:0-37615 GCA_013400195.1 Aramus guarauna | reverse complement strand
CTGCCGACCAGGCGCCTCCGTCGGGCTGCGAGCGGAGAGCCCCGGCGGCGGCAGCGGCGGCGGGTCCGTGTTTATGTAGCGCGGCCGCACCTCGCGGGAGGCGTGGGAGGCTGGCGGGAGGCAGAGCCGAGCGCACGGGGAGGGGAAGGGGACGGCCCTGCACTGACGCAGGGTCCCCCATCGTTGTTCCTCCCCCCGTGGTCCTCCGTCCCCGGCTGCGGCGCAGACCCTCTCCCCGCCGGGAGAGCCCCGGTGTGCGGCCGGCGGGGGTAAAACCGGGGCGGGGTGGGGGTGGGCGGTGAGAGCGCCCCGGCCACCTCCACCCCGGCACCCCTCCGAGCTTCGGCTCGCTGCCCGGCTTCTCCGAGTTATTCTCGTCGTTTCGCAGGCAAGAAACCCTCTCCGTACGCCCCGAGGTGCAGGAGCGGGGAAGCGGCGAGACGTTCCTTCCCCAGCCAAGGAGCCATGCTGTGCCCCTGCTAGTCTTTGTAAGGCTTGTCCAAACCCCGACCAAGTGAGACCCAAGACGAGGTAACCGTGTCCCCTACCTCCTGTCGCCTTCACAGGCGAGCGTGCCGTGCTGCCCGCACTCACCCGGCTCCCCTGCCTGATTCCGGGCTTGCAAGACACTCTCACCACGCAGGGTTTTAACGTCCTTAAGGAGCCCGTGAAAATATCCCGCCGATCCGCATCCTTGGCGGGGAAACTCGGCCCCGTCGGGAGGCGCCGAGAGCGCCGTGCTGGGGGTGCCCGGTGTCGGGGCTCGGCTCCCGCGGGCCGGGGGAAGGTGTCGACGGCGAGGGGTACCCCGGAACGGATGGGGAGCCCTCCAGCCGCCTGCGAAGTGGCACTTTAACGTGAGAGCCTGGCTCTGCGTGGATATGTGTGTAATTGGGTGCCCTTACAGCTCAGGTTTAATTTGGATTAATTAGGTACATCGGGATTTGTGTGAAACATAAGCACCTATTTAACATGCGTTGGCAGAGAGCATTTAAATTATGGTTCAGGCTTTTGCTTGAATTTCATCTACATTTCTGTGTCTCTTCACAAGCAACAGCGGAGAGCTGCTGCCTCAATGTACTCAGTTCCTCTCTTCTGGGAGTTCAAGCGTGCTTTCTTCCTCAAGAGAACAGCGGAAAGGACAGGGAGGTCTGAGGAGTATGTAGCCAACGGTCAATGCCTTCCTTTTGTAGGGGTGAAAGAAGCCATGTCCAGGCTACCCTGCTGCAAACGCTGTAATGCAGTGGTCCATGAAGTAGATATCGAAAGATGCAGAGACAAAGGGTAAGAAGTCCTTCAAAAATTGAGAAATGGGAGAGGAAGGAGAGGCACGTTAGTTCTCAAAAAGTAAGCTAGGTTTGCCCAAGAGAAGAAGAGGAAGAAAAGGAAGAAGAGGAAGAAGAAGGGGAGTTGAGAAACATAAGTTTTGAAAAGGGAATAGATGACAAAGAAGAATGATGTGTCAAGGGAGAGCTAACAGGGAGATATTGTGGTCTAAGGAAGGAAATGGGAAGGACTTGGAGTACCAGACACTCAGAAGTTACAGGAGTTTAATCTGAACAAGACTAAGAGTAGGGCAGCAAAGATGCAGAACATTACTTTTTCCATGTGGGAAAGCCAGCTGGCAGGACTTTGACCACCAAGTATTTTCATTTGTGGGAGGAAAATGGCAAAGTAGGTTAATTGATCTTTTGCTGGCATTTTGTAACAAGCAGCTTCTTTCTTTTCCTTCCTTCCTTCCTTCCTTCCTTCCTTCCTTCCTTCCTTCCTTTCTTTTTTTTTTTTTTTTTTTTTTGTCTTTTGAGGGGAGTAGAAGAGAGGTGAAAACAGTTCTGTTAGATCAGGGAAAAAATAAAGTAAGCCTGAATGAAGTTGTTTTGCTACCCATTTAAACATCTGAGTTTGTCACTATAGGAAAAAAAAGGGGAAATAACATGACTTACCTGCTAGCACACAGGGAAACTTTGTTTTCTTCCCTTATACTATTTTAGGGTCAATTCATTAGACTAAAAGCACATGAAATTTTCACATGGTAGTTTGCTGGTGACAGTTTCATGGAGTTACTTTTACCTCTCAGTCTCTTAATGTGGCATCTCCCCCCACATCACCCTGCTCTTGGCCATACTTAGCAAGAAGCCACCTCAAGAGCCTCCCACAGATTCATATTTTAAACTCTGCTTCCCTAGTGTGGGCTCTCTATTGAGAGCACTGTGATTAAACTGTGCACCCAGAAGATGAGATCATATAATGCTTGTGTGGGCACTTATTTGTAGCAGAATTTACAGTGGGACATTTTGTACCTACCAGCAGGTGAGTCTTACAAATGCTCCCGTATAAAAAAATGAGATGTTTAATTAATCTGTTAATTAAACTTAATTTCTCTGGCATTAAGTGAATATTAATGTAGGTTAGCAAAAATAGCACTAACATATTTATTAGACTTGAGCTTTTATTTGCCTTGATTTTTGTTAGATTTGAGACTAGATTAGACGTCATAAGACCTGAGCTTAATGGATCTTCCAGCTCACGTTTTCAGAAGCTTCACAGACAAGTGAGTTACACTGCTTCTTCAGATGTCAGCTCTCCAGAGCTTTACCTCCGCTTGCCTGACATCTGGTGGGAGGCCAGATGAGAAGGACCCACCATGCTCCTGTGCAGCACTGTATGATGTCCAAAGCCATGCACGTTATAGGGGGTAGGGGGGACATGGCTGTAACAAGCACCTTATTTGGGTCACTGTCCCAGGTCTTTCTTTAGGGGGTACAAACCGGTGCGTCCCACTGCAGTGTCCTATGTGCCAATGTGCGGGCTGACCCCTGAATCCCCTTCAAAAAGAGAAGGAGGAGCCTTCTCATGGGAAGATACTGTTCATACAGCCTGTTCAACAGTCCTGGGCAAAGACCCAGCTTGCAGTGTTTGTCTTTGAGATAGCTGTCATTTTCTGGGCTTAAAAACATGACCAGCACTGAAATATCTGGTTCGAAGCAACTGCTCTTCAGAAGAATTTTATTCTCCGGGCATCTTGCTGCTTCTTTATGCAAGCGGGGATGCTTTGCCTGGCTGCAAGGCTATGGTTATTGTAGCTTCTTTCTTTAACAGATTTTTTTTTTCCTCTTTTAACAAAATATTCAACTAGTTTCTTCTCCATTTCCTGTCTCTTTTCATTTGGCTACATTTTTCTCCAGTGAGGAGAATCGAACTTCATCTGGGGGTATTAAAATGGGTAAATATATCAACTATTTTTTACTTCCATGTCAGTCACCGGCTTGCATAACACAGTCAGAATCTCAGTGGTTTATTCTTATTTTGTGTGGGAGACACAGTGAAATATTAGTACATGTAATAGTCAAGGCTGCCGCAGAATGCCTCATTAGGCATAGTCCCCCCGTAAAGGGAGTTAAATGTGGTCTAATGGACAGGGTAGGCTTAATGACAGTAAATGTGTAGTAGAATTTCTTTGTGCAGTACTGTGGCGTTTCTGAGCAAGAGCTCCTTCAGGTAAGAGAGTTGTATTTCAGTGTTTGCTATTAGCTGCCTACCAGAATGAGCTACGTGTTGGGGGCATGCTGCCTTAATCTGATGGGATCCAATAGCTTTTCGAACATTTTGAGAAGTTTACACTGTTGTTCTGGGATGAGGTTTGATGGGGGGGTTGGTTGTTTTTTTTTCGGGGGCAGGAGGTTGTGTGCTTATGATGTGTCAGTTTTTAGAAAGATGTTTCCACCACGATTCCCAGCAACACTACTCTGGGATGCAGAATGAGCTCCTGTTTTACATTTTGGGTAGTGCATGCATGGGTGGTAATCTGGTCCAGGTTTAAAGTAGAATGATTTCCTTCACTAGCCATAGAGAAAGGGTAACACCTAGTGGGAGTAAACCCACATTGCAGTTAATAAATGCAAAGGGCTCCAAAGTAGCGCCCACACGACCCAAGATACATAACAAAGAGAAAACTATACGGTTTTGTTCACAAAAAGTAGATGTATTGCTACATTCAACTTCTTCTTGAGAAACTTTACAAGCAAGAACACATTTTATCCCTGTGCTGAACTAAAAGCAGTGGTTAGCATTTATTATTTCTTCTTTCAGTCTGTATTGTGTGAAATGGTATAAAATATAATTGTGTGAAATGGCTTTAAAAATGCCTAATTAGATGTGACTGAATTGTCTGAATGTTTAATACTGAATTCAGTGAAATATTTAGCTTTCTGCATAAAACCAACAAAAGGATTTAGTGATCTAAACTGAACTAGACGTCCAACTGTGCTCGTTTAAGTTTCACAATATTGCTTTGATAGTGCAGGAGAAAGGGTATGGTTAGTCCCACAGCAGAGTTTATTGTATAAGAGTGGAGAACTCTTCACATTTTTGGGACTTATATGCTCTCTAAAATGTGTGCAGTTCCATAGGTTTGACTTTCACAGTCAATGGATGGGTAAAATTATCAGACTCAGTGTTACACTCAAGTGATATCAAGCAATGTTGCCAGAAACTTGAATTGTGCATTATTCCCTGTAAAGACAGAAGAACTCAACTCCTTCTAAAGAGAGCAAGTACTCTCTCTCTGCAAACTCGGTCTCACATACTATATATAGCTGGACAACACACATATGCAAATTCATAGATTTCCATATTTCATGTGAATTGTAATGAATGTTATCTGTGAAGTTATATCTCATAATATCTGTTCAGAGATGTTTTGCCTGTGTGTTTGCTTATATAGTTGAATATGTTCAGCTGGAACTGCATGCTCTAGGAAGTCCAGTTGCTATGAAAATAGCATGGACAACATTAAACTGAAGGAAGGTAGATTTTTATTAGATATTAGGAAGAAATTCTTTACTGTGAGGGTGGTGAGGCACTGGAACAGGTTGCCCAGCGAAGCTGTGGATGCCCCCTCCCTGGAAGGGTTCAAGGCCAGGCTGGATGGGGCTTTGGGCAACCTGGTCTAGTGGAGGGTGTCCCTGCCCATGGCAGGGGGGTTGGAACTAGATGATCTTTGAGGTCCCTTCCAACTTGAATTATTTTATGATTCTTCAATATCATAGAATCATAGAATGGTTTGGGTTGCAAGGGTCCTCAGGGTGCTCAAGCACTTTCCTCCGGCCAGTGTGATACAGACTGAATACTTTTGTGAGGGCAATGCTGTGCAGAGGCTGAAGGAGAAAGAAGGAGGACAGCCATTAGCTATGTCTTCCATGTCTTTGGCCAATACAGAGCTACAGAGTGTGGCTGACAAACATAATCAAGTGAGCAATTAATGAAGTTCAGAGCTGTATTAAATTCCTTCAAACACCTTTGCAAAAATTGGAAGGCAAAAGGTACCCTCTCAAGGTCATGGTGACACGCAGGTTGTTTCTGCCTCAGTAAAGAAAAGCATTGAAGGGCACACCTTCCAAACACATCTTGAGCACCATTGACTTTGGAGGACACAAGAAAAGAGGCTTTGGACCTTATGCCAAATGTGGAAGTACCCCCAGCTGCTTCTTTTCAGGTGATATCTAGGAAAACGTGATGCTTGATTTCCCGTTTCCCTGCTTTGGTTTATTACCAGGAAGTTACAGCTCTTATACCAGAAAAGCAGAGAACAGCTATATCATTTCATAATATGTAGTGCTGCGGTATTTTACATGCACAATATGTGAGGTTTTTCTCCTGTACTAAATTACTCGTAACCCCTATGGAGCAGTTTTAAATCAGGGTTCTTTTTGTGAGTCTCGGCTCTCTGAAATTAATCTTCTGTATCTCTGTGAAATGTTTCATTCATGTCTTCAAATCTTCCCTTGACGATTTTCCTATCTGTGAATAAATAACATTCTGACCCAGCTTCTGCCACAGCAACGACAGAAAGACAATCAGACCTTTGCAAACATGAGTGGAAACAACATCGATCTTCTGCATTAATCATCAGCGTGGATTAACAGCCTTACGCCGTCTCCTAGATTTTGACAGTATGAGGATTCAGCGAAAGAGCTTCTCCTAATAGGGAAAATGCAACTTATTATCTAGCTAATTAGGATATCAAACCCAACCTCTACTCCCACTTCTTATCAGCCTGCTTTTCTGTAGGATCGGTCAGGCTTCAGAATAGGTTTTAGTGGGCAACAAGCACATTTTTTGGAGGCAGCTACAATCAAAAGATAAGAGCATTGGTTTGCAGAGGAGCAAGTTAAGAATTGTCCCTAAGTCTATTCCTCTGAGAAGCTAATCACAAAGGTGGTATCATTCCTGAGCAGGAACTCTATGCAAGACAAAATGCTTTTTAATGAAATTTTCAAGATTTGTAGGTCTTACTTATACTCTTTTCTTACAAAAGAAGGAAGGAATTCAAAATGTATTGATATAAGTATTCTTTTCAACAGAGTGATTCTTCAAAGGTAAAATAGATAATAATGACATTAGTGATTGTGTATTTCAAATTTATGTATTCGCTTTAGCTGTGATTATTGGAGATATACTGTTCACTAATCTAGCACTTTTCAAAATCATACCTGTGGTCAGTGAACAGTAATTAATGAATTTGCTTTTGCTTTCTTCCACTATGTACCAACGGAAGCTGTGCTTAAACAATGTTAACTCTTAATTTAGATTAAAACAAACAAATGAAATGCAATCACTCCTTTTGACAGACTCAGGAATTGAATGTTCTGCTTTGTACTCTTTGCATCTTTTTCTGTTGAAATCAATTTAAAATTCCTGTTAATGTTTAATAGAAGACATATCACAGTACTTACCAGGCATGCTTTCAGCATCTACAAAAGTATGAAGAGGGTGAAAACCATTAGGTGAAAGCCCACAGCAGGCACTCTAGTATAGATAAGTTGGCAACTGATTTTTTACTATCTTAGTTGCTTCTCTTGACTACCCAAGAAAACCATGTTTGCATCATTTTTTTTCTCGCCAAGACCAAAGCTTGTATTGTCGATGGCAGAACTGACCATATTGGTGTCAAACTTCTGCTTGTTTCACAGCCGATGTAAACTAATGAGCAATATTAAACTGTCAAGGATTGAATGGCTTCACATTTGTATAGTGTTTCATAGTCCCCTGCTTGCCCACATACCCCCAGGGTATCAGCCCTAAAGGATGCTTTGAATATGGCAGAGGTGGTTCCAGCTTTCTACAGGTCTCAACAGTTAAATATCTGTCTGCCAGGCTTTGTCACCTCTTGACACGGACTGAAATGAAATTAATTAAGTCTCATTAGAGACTCTGTGTTCACCTTCCCACCTGGAAGATGAAAAACAATTTATATAGACATAAAGAGAGACACCCTTTATCATTAGCATACTCAAACTTGTTTCTCCTTCTTTGGCCTTGGAGCGCAGACCCTCCTACTTGGAGGGTGCAGCTCTGCAAACTCTTAGCTGTTCCAGACATACTGGAAAACATCCATTCTGTCAGGACCTTGCCAGAGTCCATGTCACTGATGGCTCTAACTAGGGTTCATGCCAGTGGGGACATCTGCGAGTGAAGGCTGTAATTAGATACTTTTAGCTCCTGCAGGCAACATATCTCAGCTGTGCAACCCATGCCAGAACAAGATGCTGGGCCTCCTATTCACTGATAGCCTCCCTGACCTGCCACGTAAACTCACATGTCATGGAGAATACATTTCTTTTCACTTACTTGGCAGGGGAAATGATTTGCTGCCTAACTGCCAAAAAACTCTGCCTAGGGAGCGAAATACCAGAAGTCAGTCTCTGCTGGGGCCAAAGTTGAGCTTGCCAGAATGTTTCCTTCAACCCTCATCCTCAGCAATGTTTCCAGAACTTCTCCTACTCATTATCCACTGCATAACCCAACTTGATTTTCTGCTTGGACTGAGCCAAACTCGAAGAAACTTGGAGTCAACTTCATCAGGCGTAGCTGATGGTTCCCCAGCTTCCTGACCTGCCATGCTAATTAGATGTTCCTGCCCAAAGTAATGAAAAGCAGCTGCTTCTCACCTGTAAAGAAAAACTGAGAGTTGCTGAGGTTTATTTGGAGGTGAGTTTGACAAAGCTGTCTTCCTTCTTAGGAAAGTTTACTGTGTTTATTTTGCTCTTCAGTTAGAGAGGCCAAAATGGGATTCATATGTCATGTGTTTACATAGAGGGATTGTGACTCTGCTTTGGAGGGATTTCCTGTAACATATCATCTGTCTAAAATATTTGGAGGTTTCAGTCATGTAGTTAAATATAAACATAAATAATACATTATTACTAAAAATGAACATATCAACCTCAATGTTTGAGGACATTTAAGAAATATGCAGAAGTGTTTAGACTTAGTGAAGTAAATGTCTGAATTCACAGACAAATCACAGCTACTTAATTCCATCAGTCTACAGACGCTTTAAGTCTTCAAGAACTAGATTTTTAAAAAGATCTCCTCTCTTTGTATGCCTGCTAACAAAATAAAGATTATTTAATAATTACTTGTGAACTAAGCATAGACATTATCTTTCCTGTATCTGCAGCAAGGCAATTGCAGAAGTATATGCCATCAAGTTTTGCTAGCCTGGAAAGAGTTAAGCCTATGCAAAGGAAATTGTTTGTTTTCACCTTTTAATTTTTCATGTGGGTTGTGTATGTGCAGTTTTTGCCAAACTGCCTTTCTCAGAAAATGGAAAGCTTTCTTCATTATTGTTTGTATTTTTTAACCGTATGCCACAGGTCTAGATTGTATCAAAACTGAGTCCCCTCAACAAAATCCTTTCAAATAAAATGAGAAAAAAAAATCTATTCATCTCAAGGAGGTTAAATCACATAGAAATAGGTTGAGATTATAGGATGGAACTTAGTGAAGGGGGAGCTTATCTGAGAGGCAGGAGATAAGCATAGAGCCTGCAGTCATAGTGACAAAAAAGGCTTCTGGAATAAGAAAAGATCCTGTAAGTCAAGACACTGTGACTGACAGTCTGAAAAAGGAAAGAATTAAACTTGTCAAGCATAAGGCTTGTTAAGAAAGAAGAGGAGAAGGGAAGAAATTAAATATATAGCTAAGGAAAAGCAAAATGAGTACAGAGCAATTCTTCTGTGTTTTATGAGCCTTCAAGTACGTATTTTCAGTGTTTCAGAGGCGTACAATAGCTACATAGCCAGGTCTTTAATACTGTATATAGACAATAAATGTGGTTATTCGTACCTATTTGATGGTGGAGTGACTTTAAACAGTAAAATACTCATCAGTAACCCACCCAGGTGACTTCTCTTCTTAACCTCTCAGCCTTTGTCCTCAGGTGAAGGCTGATGTGGCTGTCCCCTTGACTTCTACTGGAAAAAGATGATGTTTAGATCACTGCTGTTTGACAATAGGAGATGTACTAGTAGGGCATGTTCTGTTTACTTTCTCAGAGAAAACTCTACACTCTTCCTTCTACTGTGCTGGTGTTTCTTCCTGTCATCCAGAGTGAATATATTCAATGCACCTGTTTGGGTTTTATTTTGCTTTGTAGTAGAAAAAAACGTTTGGGAAGCCAGAGGAGGTGCTTACCTGCAACCCTAAGAGTTGGCATCTTTGCAGGTACAAGAGGCCAGATTATCCACAGCACCAAATTCACTACACATCACAGGCTAGGAGCAGGGGTCAGGAGTAAGATGGGTTGGAGGAACAGATGAACGTAATAGAGAAGGTCTTCTGGTAGCTATGCAAAGGAAAAACATTTATAACTATGCTTAGTATTAGTAACTATATTACTCGCAGGAGGTCTTCAGAAGTGAGCTGGATACATTCCAGCAATACATATTTGATATACAGATTGGGAGACATCAATATAATCTCATCTATAGATATTATAATCACTGACACTCTGTAAAAGTGATTGTACAACCACTGCCCAACTAGTTTTTCTCTGTTTCATGTAATTTATTCTTCTGCATAAAACCCTTTTTCCCATCCACTGAGCAAAAATTGTTTTGCTGATATTGTGCTTTCTCTGTGAAGAATAAAATTTGATTTACTAATCTCAGCTGGGTATTGTCAGTAAGCTTATCGAGCATTTAAACCTTAGAGATCACACCAGCTTGAGCTAACACCTGGTTTGTTCCATTCACTAGTCCTGCATCTCATTTTGAGGGTTCCTGTAGGATTTAAACAATTCCTATTCAACTTACCCAGAGCACAAATACTAGGTTCTGTAAGAAAATTTATGACACTGTAAAGATTCTTGGTTGAAGACACAAAGCCAATTAGCCACACAATTCCCACTTACATTAATTGCAGCTCTTGGGCTAAATCTTGGACTAGATGATCATTGTAGGTCCCTTCAAACTGAAATACTCCTATTCTATTCTATTCTATTCCTCAGCTTTGAGTATCTCAACCCTCGTTATTATGCAAATCATAAATCTATCCATACTACTTCCGGCAAACTGCTGCACAGGAAAGCATAGCTAATTTAATTAATTACTCTCTACCGCTAAAGCACAAATATCTATCACCTGAGCTAGTTAGAGGGTAGGTAGGTTTGTTCTCTTTCAAGCTGCTGTATCAGATTGAGAGACAATATACTGGTAAATGCACATGAAGTCTAGATATGTTTTGTCTTCTAACACTGCATGAATCAGCAAATATGTACTAATTTGTCCCATATAATTTTGTCTTAACCTCTACTTTCCATCCTTGCTAAGTTTGAATTTCATAGTAGCTTACTACCGTAACTTATATTCAGAAGATTTCTTGATTTATTTATTTTTTGGTGTGTGCGTGTGTCATGTGTTTTAGCTACGCTGGGAGTATCACGTTCAATGTCATCATTTGTGTTAAGATTCACAGTAATTTTCTTTAGAAAGGACTCTGAGTACATTCACAGTGCTTTGGCTCGGCAAACGTCCTGGCCTGATGCATCCAAATGAGGACCCAGTCAAATATGCCTCAGCGGGGAAATGCCAGGCATCTGGCTGTTCGGGACACAATGCTGTTAGTCCCTTTCTCACAGCTGAGAATCATGCTTGGCTGTAGAAATATTCCTTTCTTCCCCTCTTGTTCAAACCAGAAATGCTAGAAGCTAACCTGCTTGAATTTGCACCAGAGGAGGAATGAAATACATTGGCATGCATTTGTCTCAGTCGCCTTTTCTCTAACATCCTGAAGAGTTTCCAGGCATAAATAAAAATGACTAAAGGCAGTAGTAGAGCAAGGCTCAGATTCAGGGATTTGAATGATTTACGAGCAAAGACTCTAATAGGGACATGAGAATGGGCTTACAAAGCAGCGTTAATATACCTCGGGTAGGGAAACAGTAGGCAGCTTGACTTGGTAAGCAAGGACGATCCTGATTCAAAGCAGTGAAAGACAAAGTATGAGCAGGTTGTAATGCCACACTGTGTGCCAAGTGCTGTTTTTAATGTGAAAAGCAGTTTTCTTTAGAATCTAGCACGAAGAAGTGACACTCCAAAAGCCAGAAAGCAAATCTTTCCTGATAGAATCTACTTGCAAATGTCAGTACAGAAGTTGAAATTTTGGCCTCTCTCAACTCGGTAGCAAAGTTCCCTGCGGTTTGAGCCAGGATTTCGCACAGCATGCATGACTGCACTGTATGTGTGCCTTTCCATATACACTTCTTTATTTCATCTAAGCATTTCCTAGGGGAAGATCTGAAATTTGATTTCCCAAACAGTGCAGTGACTTTCCTTCAAAATTTGCATATGCGTTGTTGTAAGACAAAATCACCACCCCTTTGGCAGTTTCTGGCAACTCAGTAGTTAAATCACAAATTCTAATCAAATTCTTTAATAAAGTATCATTGAAAGCTCCAGGGTCACAAGTCTAGCTCTTAAAACCCCCGTATAGTTTTTTTAGCACTGACTTTATAGTGACCTTAGAAATATCCTTCACTAGTCAGGTCTGTTGTGACTGAATTAATCTGGATGAACTGCGTCTCTTGCTAGCCATGAACATGGGTGCCCTATTTCCACAAAGTTTTAGAGCATCAGTAGTAGCTATTAGCTTATGCCAATAATGTACCAGTTTAGCACTACAAATGTTGTGACAGATTCTGTCATGACCTTAAAAGAGTAACTCTTTACGTGTATTTCTAGTAGTGTTTATCAAGGACAAGAATTCTAAGACTCAGGCTAATTCTAAGACTNGATAATTTCAGCTGTACAGGACAGGTGATATAGAAAAAAATGTTAATATATGCACTATCATTTTTGGGTCATGCATTTTAATATGATTTTTATCTTAGTTTTCTCGTGTATTATTCTTTCTGTTACTCTTTCTGGCTATTGTCCATCATGCCTTTCTTTAAGGACAGCACTGGTAATATAAAGCCTTAGTCTGGTGAGATGCTAATTACCTACAGTTTCAGTAAATTCCCAACAAAGCTCTTTACACTGAACTACCAAAAGATAACAGCATAAAAGTATGTGACTAAGCTGCAAAACAGGTGGCAAGATGGCTTGTTTTCTTTTTGAAACTGTGACAGGACATTAATAAAGGCTTAATTTATTTCCTGACGCTTTGTAAGGGACATAGTCGGTATTTAATTATATGGTAAATTTTTTTAACTGTTACTTTTTTTATTTTTTTTTTATTTACAGTAAATGTACTTTTACAGTATACACCAACTTTTACTACCCAAGCTGGGGTTCTCCTGCTGAGGGAGAGCCACGTCCCTGGGAGCAGTAGGTGGCACTGCTGTCTCTGCTCTCTGCTTTAAGGCGTTCCAGTAGCTCCAAGTAGCTCGAAGAAGCCATTTCACGAAGCGTATCTAATAGTTCAGGTTCCTGCAAAAAGAGGCACTTTTGCTCCTGGGCAGTGCCAACTACCTTCATCAAGGTGAGGTGAATTTGCCCTCCAGAATCTGAACGGTATCGTTCTCCATGTGAAATTCCTCAGAGCCATGCATATAGGGTTTGCTTCAGTGGACGTAGCCAGCATATAGGTATACAGCCAGTATGGGTATACAGCAAGGAGCACTTTGCGTGTGACTTTGCGTTACTTTTATTTTTAACCCATTTTATTTACCTAAAAGTGAAAGAACTGCGTATCTTTGCTGCGGTTGGCAGCCTTCACATTGCCATCTATTCCTAGAAGTTTAAAAAAAATGTTACCACTGTTGTGGAAGTAAAAATTGTTCCAAAATCCAAATTGTTCCAAAAAAATTGTTCCAGAATCAGGTGATTAATTAGCAATCACTTTTATTTTAGCTCTTTTTCTCAGCAGCAAATACAGTAGCAGTGCCATTGCAGGAGCAAACACTAGTAATGCAATAGGCTAGTGCTTCATCACGTAACTAGAAGTGTGTGGGGAAGGCAGTAGACAGGATGCCTTGCCATGCCTTTGTCTTCTCCAGGTCTGCAAACTCTGCAGTCCATGGCTCTGAGGTTCAAGTGAGACTGGCTGGCTTGTGTCCGCTCTGCTAATGGCTCAGGAGCAGCTCGTCTTGCAACTGAAATGGTCCAATAAAGACCCAAAACACAAGATTAAAAATTAAGCAATGTAGATAATCAGGGTCCAAAACCAGAACTCACCCCCCTCATGCTGTTCTGTTTATCAGTACAGATATGCCAAATAGGACATCTGCTACCTGCAAGGAGTGGGGGCAGGACTGGAGGAGGAGGGGTGCAGGGACAGGGTGAGCTTGCTGGAGAGCACTGGGCAGAGGAATGGCTTGTTGCAAACACATGGTGGGAATAAGCCACCAGACCAGGTCTTCGTGATGAGTGAGATGAGGTACATCAAGTGCAGTCATCCTTTAATTTTTTTTTTTCTTCTCCTTTTCTGCCTGTATTTTGAATGACCAAGACAAAAGCAGAACCGGTAAAAACAAGAAATGTCATCTGTGTGGCCTCTGTTATCCTGAGAGGACTCACATAAAGGAAGAATTAGGCCTCTGGAGTAAAAGGAAAGTAAGTAAGATAAAAGGCACAACTATAAATTGAGAAAATAATTGAAGTAAAATATCATTCTTTGAAAGGATGAGATGTGAATCACTGAGGTCAACAGTGCTAACACTAGATGCCTGCATAATCATCCAAGCATTTCTGTCAGCGTATTTATTATATAAATATGGATCTGGTTGTATCTTAAATTTGGACTCCTCAAATGGGACATCTGAGTTACCTGATGGGCAATATATTTGATGCAGTGTCACGAAAATAAAGAAAATCCCTGTCCTTTTAACATTACACCCTGAAAAGACATACCTGTCAAACTGGAGACGCTTACAAGTTCTCCCTGAGATTAACTTTAAAATTTATTCCTGTAAGTAAGGGTGTCTAATGAAATACATTTTTCAGAAGAGGTTTGGATAAGAAGTGATATTTCAGTGAATAAGCTGAGAAACTGAGTCCTTCCATAAGGGCAGATGGAAGCGGGAGAAGGAAATGAGTAGAGGGTGTTGACCCAATGGTCAGTGCCAAGGCTGAGAAAGAGGAGATTATTTGTGCATCATCCTGCTTTGGACTCATACCGTAGATGGACTGCATCTGGCAATGGGGGAACAGACAGCATCAGCACAGGTCAGTGTTAAGTGACTGGAATTAAATTAAATGAACACACACACACACAGAGGCCTGGAGGAATCACGGACCTATCTTCAGGATTTTGTTAGCATTTTGTTCTTTCCTATTCCATGCACCAGCAATTACTGCCCTTCCCATTGAATTATCCCTATGATAAAAATGTGCTTCTTGTCAGTCAGGCAGTCACAACCATGTATCACACTGCTGAATCAGGATCACAATGGCTTTAGAAATGTATGACCAACAACAAAACTTCAGAGCAAAAAGTACATGAAGCCCAGCGGGAAGAAATATGGGAGAGTCCCATCTTAAGGTAGAGGAACTGATTATTTGATGGTATGTCTGCAAACTTCAGCATTCTCACACACAAAGGGAAGAAAACACTAAAGTTAAAGGGCAGAATGAGGAACAAGTTAAAAAATAAACTATGGTGCATGTCACAAGAGGTTGTCAGTGCAGCATTCTGACTACTTAGTTCATAGAGGCAGTGAAGTCTTTTGAAGTTTCCTGTACCTCTTTAATCAGTCCCATTAGAACAAGTAGATCCGAGCTTCAAAGGTAGCAGGGCTTGTCAAAGAAGAAAGCTGCCTGTTCCTCAAACCCTGGATGGCAGCTTTATGTCCCACAGTGGTGGTTCCCACGAGAGGCTGCACGGCATCGGCAGGGTGGGCGTGATTACACAGCAAGTTCTGTGCTCAGATTTCTTTGAAGGGCTTTTGCGCTCTCCCTAAATTATTATTGATCCTCGCCGTTTGACATGACTTCCAAAGACTTGAAAAGATACTCCACAAAGCATACTTCTTATCTTGATCGCTTACCTGTAAAGTCTAGATTAATCCACAGACTTGCCGTATTTGAACTATTTTGTCCAGTTCTTTAGCTAACAAAGATTTAATAATTAAAGTAATTGGCATATTTTCTTAATAAATGCCTGTCATTTTTTTTTTCTATTTTTCCTACAAGGCTTTACCCAGAACTTCCCTACTGTAAAGGGGGTAGCAAGTTTTGTACAGGAAAGATGTGGTGTTTAGTTTGTCCACAAAACACTTGACTAGTGAACATAATTAATAATGGCATTTATTGACTATGGTGCGACAGAAGGTTAAGTACATTTCAGTATTTTTCAAATCGGATCCATTTATTCTGCAGCCTGTCATTTCTGGAAAAGTTTATTAAAAAAATAATAAAAAATAAAAGTCCTGATAAAGCACATCTCTCTGCTTCATTTTAACTCCAGTTTCACACATCTGCAGTTTGAATATGAACATCACTTATATTTCAATAAAAAATTGCTGTTTGTTATACTTTTCTTCTGATATATTAATGAAATTGTATATCTCAGTGTACACATTTCCCAGTTGATCACCCTGCTTCCGGTATTTGCAACTAGATTTCCCTCATGCTTGAGCAACTACTTGCAAATGTTGCAATCCCATTTGTAGCCTGAACCATAAGCCCAGGAATCACCTCTGAAGTATGATATATTCTCATGGGCTTATTTTCATGATGTATTTAGAGACTGGCTGTGCCAATCTAGAAAGTTTTCCCAAATACAAAGCAGATCATGAGTGGTGTGTCTGATAATGCGTCCATGGACAGTGTGTTCACAGATGCTTCTCTGGTCTTCAACAAAATATTAGCCAAATAGCAGTGTTAGATTCTGACACTGTTCTTGTTAAAGCCATTTTTCCAAACAGTATGGAGTTCAGTTAGAGCTAATTCAGGCAAGATGGGAGAACCTGGTAAATCATTACATCAGAAAAAGGGAGGGACGGAATGAATCTCAAGAGATCGTCCTCCAATCCACCTCTGCACCGAGGCAGGATAAGAAACCTTGGACTGATCCTGGCAGACATCAGTGTCGTACACTGGTAATGATTCCAGTGAAAGAAATTCCACAATATTCTTATGTAGAGTATTTTAATGATTCACTGCCTAGTTCCCTTCCTGTTATAAAGGTGGGGTTTTTTTCACATAAACCAATAATCTTTGATAAATACTCAGCAGATTACTTTTTGTCTTATTTCTCAGCAGACACACCAAAGTTGCTCAACATTTTCTTCTCCCTAAAATATATAGTTTGTATTTCTGTATCACGTACCTGTATACGGTGGACTTTCTCATTAAAGCTAAGCCAGTCTGAAGGTTAGCTTCTACCAAAATGAACCACCCTACTTTTTTCCCCATTCAGCCAACCCTCATGTGATTGTGATGAACCAGTTCAGAGGATAAAGTGGAGAAGCTTTCAGTTCTTTTGTAAAAAGAATTTTCTGCTGAATTTGTTCATTGAATCAAGCCCTGGGGAGGGCATCAGACAAGTGCCAATGACTGGACTGGCTTATCTGTGATATAAAATGGCACAACTTCTCTTTTCTAGGCTAAATAATCCTCCTCACACCTCTTTCATAGGCCATGATTTCTAAGCCTGTCATCGTTCTTATGCTCCTCTGAATCCTTTCCATTTTTTCTGTATCTTTTTCATACATGCTGCATTTAGCATATTTCTGTATCCAAAGAATGTTTAAAATGCATGATTCAGTTATGAGTGAACAAACCATCAGAAAGGTTAAGAAGATTTGTTGTTGCTCGTATGCTCTTCTGTGCTTTTCTCCACATGCAATTTGTGTGTGCCGTCACCGTGGTTTTGCCTACCTGTGTAATAATTGCAGTCACAAGATGGATGGATAAACACAATTGTGTCATCCCATGCTGTACTTTTTCAGTTTAAGGAAGCTCATTCCGATCTACACCCTTCCCTATGTTGTCACTGCTCATGCGGCGATCTCATCATGTTTAATTTTAACTTAGGACATCATCCAAATTCCAGCAGAACCTCAGGCAAGAGTTCCTCTAGGTGGAGAAGATAATTTCCCTTAAGTTTTCTTCAGTTTTGCCATGTGTATACACTGACCTACATTGAGAGTTGATACATGACAGATTTTTAGTCAGTCTTTCATATAATCTGAACTCTTTGGCGGTTAATGGTTTCATGCAAGTATTACTTTGTGGCAATCTATAGGAATAAGATGTTAAGATTTGCTATATTCTGTCTTTTAGATATTTATAAATAATTTATATTTCCCAGTATGGATTCACTCCTGTTTCATATTCATATAGTTATCTCAACACATGATCTTGAGTCTTGAAGTATTTGGTTTTTTTCTTTTAAAGCCATCACCACCTGAAGTCATGTAGTCAACAGAGAATTTAAGTTTTTACTATAATAGTTTCTCTTATCACTGCAAAAATGTGGGAAATGTGAAGCCTGAGAATACAGAAACAGCAAAGTTACAGCAATAAAGGTCCCAAATATATCTGTTCTTTTAAAACCTGTCACTTATTAACAATTGCAAGGCTGGAGTCTGTGCTAGGGTGTCTGCTGTGGATGAAACCCACACAGTAAAAAAGGATGCACCAATAATGACTCCACCATTGTCTGTCCAGCTGAACTCGTATCCCACCACAGACTGCGGTAACCTATGAGTTGCTCTATGCTGTGTGACTAGATCCTGAATGGGATGAGCCAGCTCATTCAGAAATGTTCAGAAATGCCAGATCTGAAGGTAAGGATTGCCAGGCTTTCCCATGAAGGCTCTTAGGTGGCTCTTAGAGTACAGAAACAGCAGAAGCCTATGGGCAGGCTCTGGATACACCATCCCTCAGGCTCAGAGATTATGTGGATGATGGGGACTTTTGGGCCAGGTGTATCCACCACAGGCTTCCTTGTAGTGTGGTGACATGGATGAAGGAATCTCACTCACCTTTATATGCTGCCCACCCTCTTGTGAGAACCTAGTGAGCTTTTGAAGCCCTTCTTTCCATATCCTTACAGGAATATCTTGGGGACTGAACACACTTTTATCACAGCCCAGAAGCAGATTCTCCAATTCATCTGCCTCCCTCAACCTTGCACTTTTTTTCTTGAATGTCCCCAAAGCTCCAGGTCCTCTGTCAGAAGCACCCACCCTAGTGGAGATTATTCAGGCTGATGACTTGTGGGACAGGAGAGGGAAGTGAGCTCACTGCTTTCCAAGTGCCACCTCCAGCACTGACTGCTAGCTCCATCGTGATCTCAGTCCAGCAGGCATCACACACAGTCTCACCAAACATCACCATTTTTCAGCATCAGTGTGGCATCCACTCCTAGGACATAAACTGAAGTGGACTCTTTTATATAAAGCTATAGGAAGTTGGCATCTTGCACTGTTTTCAGGTGAGACATGCTCCCGGACAACCTATGAGAATAGGAGAAGGAAGGAAGGAAGCAAGCAAGCAAGCAAGCAACCATAATTTCTCCAGGTAAAAAAAAAAATACATAATACCAGGCAATAAATAGCACAGCATGTTGAGGCTGGCCACAGTTCTCTCAATATTTTTCACTTAGAGCCAGCGAGCAAGCTCACCATACCTCCGACTCTTTCTGGAAGCAGCATCACGTCAAATGATACTGCATTTAATACAATAGATACGAATAGATACTTTCCTCCCTCCCTTAGCCATGGTTCCTTTCCCACCATTTTCATGCACACATGGAGAGCATGCAGAGGTCTGACCACAAGCCCTTTCTCCCTCCCCCAGACTCTTGAACATTTCCCCTTTGCTGACCTACAGTCCCAGAGAGGGCTTCACAGCACGTGTCCTCCTGGGATACAGGAATGAAAGCTGAGTTTGGATGCAAGATGCAAAATTGCAGACTTTGGATCAGCTGCCTTAACATGTACTGGCTGGCAAAGATGTCTGTACCTACAGGAAAAGTCTGTTGGTACAGTCAATGTGTGAGAGCAGTCTGATTCTAGGAAGGAAGGATGCACCTGAGATTTTTTGTTTGGTTTGGAGTTTTTCTTCCCAGTCACATCTCAAGAGCACTCATTGACATGGTCGTTCCCATGTTGCATCAAACCCCTGAGTCAAGAAGTCTCTGCCACAAAGCCAACGCACAGACAACATTCTTACTGGATTTTGAAGAGGCAGGCAGCATTTATGACCAGAAGTGATGGCTGTTACAGGAGCAGGGGACAGATAGCACAAGGCTCACCTGCCCTAGGTGCCCTGCCTGCCTGCCCTGCCCTGCCTGCACAGCCAAGAAAGCAGCTGTCTGCTCCAGATGTGCCGGACAGCTGGAGACAGCCCCCATGGATATCTGGAGTTGCTCTCTACTGTCCAGAGGAGCTGACAAGATGAATGCTGCCAGGAAGGAAAGCAAGGGCGGACAGAAAGCCATATAACCCTGGCTCAGGGAGACACGCAGGGCAGCCAGCACGGTGTTAGTGCCTGCCAAGGGCCAGCAGCTACAGAGTGACCGCAAGCCACAGGTGGACTACGGTGGGGGACGTGGACCCTACTGCGGAGTTGAACTTGGTACCAATTATGGCTCAGGTGCAGAGCCTTTCTGGGCCAGCTGGTTACTCCTCCATCAAACAGCTCTGCTTACACTGCCCTGTGCCCCAGCGTACCAGAAAATGCTGAAAAACTGGAGCAGTTGCCTTTTATTTCATGGAGGTTAGGTTAAGCTAAGGGCCTCTTCTGTCTCAGCCTGCTGCTGCTGAGGGAGGCACAAGAAGTTAGCATTAGGTCTCCCTTGGCAGACAGCAGGTATTTATTCAGCTTCTCAGCAGGAGGAAAACTCAGTGTTGCTGTAAAGCATGTTTCTGGGGGCTGGGAAGAGGACATCTGGGAGGACGAGCTTAGGAAGTGGGAACATATAAGGGCTTGGGGTCTCTTTCTTCTCCTTCTTTTCCTTTCTTCCCCATCTTTCCTTTCCCTGCCCCACAAACGTTTGCTCTTTCAGCATCCTTGAGAGACAGGGCATGTTTTTCTCCCATACATCCACATGTCTTCTCTTTCCTCTCCTCCTTCACCCTCCCCAAGGACCCATCCACCTTCCCTAACTGATTTTGACTGGATAGGCTTCCCAAATTTGCAGGGAGTAGAAAAGCATGGGGAACTATGCTTGGGCCTCGTTAGCACAGGAGGAAAAGGGGCAGTGCAGGGTTGTGCTGTGCTTGGAGGGTGGAGGAGAGTCCTGCGGCCAAGGGTAGTAGGGTGAGACAGCCGGAAGCTGTGGGTTAAAACAACTTCTCAGCATCAGCCACCCCGTTCCTCCTTAGGACCCCTTCCTAAGAGCAGCTGCAGAAGAACACAGAAACACAAAGCAGTGATGGGTGGATCAGGCAAAAAAATTGCTCAGCTTTATCTTTATTGTTTGTAGACAACGTAGGCAGCAAACTGCCTCCTAAAAGTTGCCGTCCAGCTGCACGCTTTCCTTCTGCAGTGAAACAGCGTTGCGTCGTGCCTGCCTCGTGTGTTGCTGGTTGAACAGTGTGACTCACGCCCTGCTGCAGTTGTGCTGGATTTTTAGGATGTACAGCAACATTGCAGTATTCCCTCATTTGTGACTCAGTCGATTAGTTGGGGGTGGGGGGAAATGCACCTCAGCTCTCTTCTGACTTCCCCACCCCAAAGCTTAATAAAATATCATACCATATCAAGCAAATAAAAAAAGGAAAAAATATCCCAAAAGAAAACATAGATTTCAAAACAGACTTCAAAACTGCCCAATTTGATAAAGAATGGAAGTAGCCAGATTGTAGGAATGCGAAAACCTTCTAATTGTGAAAAGGAGGGATAAGATTGGTTTATTTGGTTATTATATTAAAACCGAAGTCCCAGTGCGGGCATTGTGCAATGCAGAAGAGTTACCAGTCAGTAGGATAACCTGTGTGCGTTGGTGGTACCACTACCATCATACATTCTCACTGAATAGCACCTGGAGTAATGTTTTTGTGATAAAAAATGCAATGACTCAAGCAACATATCCTTTTCCTTACAGCTAACTCTATTGCTCCTTCAACTTCTGAGGTCCCATGAGGAGGGACATTTTCAACTATTGCAGGGAGGGGAAAAGGTAAATAAAAGTTCCACGACATCTGACAGTAGGTACTGTTTTTATGTGAAGAGTTTTGAACACTACTGGTGCTGAAGAGTCAACACAAATGGTTGAAGGTTACAGAATCATTCCTCTCATTTTGTGAAAGTAGTTATTTTCCTTGATTTTTAATGATTCCTGCATCTGTCTTAATCTACCATGCTGAAGCTGAGGAATGTTAGGGAAAAAATAGTGTCATTATAAATTCTAAATCCCAAAATTCTTCAAATGCTACTTATGTAAAAAAAGACCAATTTAAATCAAATCATTAGCTTCGGCTTAAATGTTCAATTAGAAAAGTGTAATAATATAAATGTTTTATGTATTCACAGCTCTTGTCTTCAAATATAATCTTTCCTCCATTTTTGTCGTTATTTTTCCCTTTTATAAATGTTGATGTAATTACACCCATTTTCTCTTTAGAGGTGAATACACAATCACAGCTAGAAATTCCCCAGTATGTTTTAGTCTGCAACGTGTAATACTCAATCTCACGACTAATAACTACCGTGGCATGTTTTATAATTACACCATAAATCAGAGACTGCCGCATTTAAAGCATAATTTTAGGCTGTTTTGCAATATTTCTTGGCACTTTTGAAATATATCGGGGGTGGAAAATGCATGACCTAGCTACGTACAACCACAGATGAGGGAACAGAGTCTTTCTCCAGTTGCTAGAGCACCCCAAAAGAGACCACAGGATGCTAATGGGCAGCGACATGCGTGTAGCTCATGGGATAGCCAAGCTGCCTCTGGGATCGAAATGAGGGCATGTTGTCTGAGCAGATGGTGCAATCCAGCAATTAATAGGGGGGGAAAACAAAAATCAGCCCATGGCACAAGCTCGCAGAATGAGCAAGCCACTAGCAACAAGTACTCTGTGGCTTTTGCAACATGGTTCGTTGTTTAAATTCTTCCAGGGAGGTTTGTGGTTGGGAGGGACAAAGCCAAGAGGAGGAGAGCGAGTGTGTGTGGTGAAAGCTGGAGAAGCAATTCTGCCAACCCACACATCATCTCCCAGTGCCTGTGTCAAGTGCTTCTGCAGCTGCTGACAGGTAAATGATGGGCTCCCACAAAATTAGGTGAATTTTTCTTCCAAAGCCTGTTTCTGTTTGAAGGAGAATGTTTTATTATTAATTCTAGTTTTGCTGTATATGTTTTAGGTGTTAATTTAGCCCTTCCAGTACATGCAAATGTTTGTAATGCCATCTGGGATAATTTCTTAGGGCTTCAAAATCCCTGAGTAAAAGTTTAGATGCAGAGAGGCTCTTTTATCCCTTAATTAATGTTGAAGCTTTTCATATACTAGACCATGCTATCTGCATCTCCCTGCTGGACTGCCACCGCAGGCTTGCTGGGACCTGTAACGGCCTGACATCTGGGCTGGCTCCGAAATGATCGGGAAGGTCTCTTTGCTGGGTACCTTTCCATGTACGATGCAGCAGCCCAGTACAGTGACTAATGCCTCATATGCACCACTGGAGTTCTGCTGGTAATTTAATTCGCCACATCCCTCACATGCGCTCACGCTAATTTGGTTTCTGCTAATCAAAGTCGGAATTTATTCTAGTCACACTTTATCATCTCCCCAAGTGGCACAAGTCCTTTAATGACATCTGGCTGCATTTTGGCCATTTTTATGAGACATCATGACTGCTCTTTGATTAAGAGAGCAATGTGTGATACAAGCTGCCCCAGGCTACCAAAAGCATCAACAAGGAGAATGGCAAAGTCTATGCACGTACAGAAAACCTACATGATCTCCTACGCCTGCTGTTATTATTCAAACTGGAGGTTACACCATATAGAAACCCCGCAGCCACCTGCTACTGGCCCAGGTAACCTTATTTCTTTTGAAAATAGGGTGGGAAGCTACAGCGGGATGAAAAAAAAGCTTTGGGAACATGACTGTGAGGCATCCCAGGGAGAAGTGCTGGCACCCCAGCGTGCAGAGGTCATTCACAGGGGACTGGGGCTGGCCGTGTCACCCTCCCCGACACCTCCTCCTCCTCCAGAGCTGCCTTGCTACGCACCAGAGGAAGCCCAGTTTGGTGCAGCCCCTTGCACTGCCAGTGTCTGAGTGCTGGCACTGGTATGACAGGTAAAGGGTATATAGTATGGGTGAGATCTGAAGTTTACACTGGGTCAACAGGAATTACAGGGACCTGCAGTGCCTCCTCGTGTTGTTGTAGTTCAGGTCCCTTGATGCTACGCCATAAATGATGTCGAAGGGTCTTGCCTAATCATTCAGTGACAGGCTCTTTGGCTTCAAACCTGCTTTTGCTACTAGTGGAGCGGCCTGAGTTCATGGTATGTCTATACTGAAGTGATCAATCTGTCTCAAACACGATCCTACGTGATTATCCCAGTTATGTCCGGTACTTCTATCTTGCAGCTTGTGTTAAGCAAGTCAGCATCTACACTGCAAGTTTAAAATGAACTGCGAGGACTTGCCTTTAGAAATAGCACCACTAATTTATGAAAGCAAGAAGAAAAGTATAATGTAGACCTGGTGCATTGACTCATAGAAACCTTTACCAGAATGTGGCCTGGCACTTCCAAGATTTGTTATGAAGAGTTTGAAAAAAGGAAACAAGGGTGTTGTAACTTCTCCGAGCCTGTACTGCAGTTGACGCTAGTTGTGCAAGTAAGTGAATAAGAGAACTACTATAGGGCAGAAATTTCCAGAATTATACATTTCATGGTGCAATCATTGCCAATTGCTTTTGCTGTGTATTATTGCTGGCTGGATCAGTAATTGCTGTTGGGGTGAATAGGAGAAGGTAGGCTTGGGGAAAAAGGGGCACAGGAGACCATAATGGTAGTATTGCAGAATTACGGGATCCCAGGATTTATGGTTGTAGGGCAGTTAACAGGATTTCGATCAAGCCACTATTCCAGACCATTCACTAAGATTTGCACCTCTTTACTGTACTTAAACTATCCCAGCAGAGGGAAAAGGAGCAGGTCTTGCACTTGTAAGGTGTCTTCAGACCCTCAGCAATAGCAGAGGCTCTGCAAACAGAGCCCATCGGCACCTGCTTCCCATTTTCTCATCTTAGCACAGCCCATGAACAAAGTTACATCTTAGAAGCTGGCTTTGAGAAAAGGAAGCCTGATGTCTGTATTTTGTCATAATTTTTGATGTATCTTTAGAACAAAAGGAGCAGAAGGCTAAGGCCGAAACTGCTTTCAGTTGCAAACACACAGCTTGCAGGTGTGGGCAGAGTTTCGACTAAAATAACTGGAGGCAAAAGAAAGAAAAAAGCAGCTTAAAAATGTGATGTCAGCAGGAGAAAATAGACTCTGTGGGGCTCTGTTTTTCTAAAGCCTTGCGCTGTAATCAACACAGCTCATTACTGTAGCCGCGCACCATGTTGCAAACGCATTGGGATGAGCGCATTTTGTCTTTCCAACGTGCTCGCTAGTTAACAAATTGTCTGCCCAAATTGCTGACCCAGGCGTATTGTGTCAAAGAAGAGGAAAGCAGCAGATTCCCTTTGTCAGGGCGGACAGTCTGTGCCAAACTCTCAGTCAGTGATTTTCAACCTTCTTCTGCTTAGACCCCTAGAAATTCTCCTGTGGAGGTCCAGGGCTTTGTATAGATGCCTCTCCCCCCTGCAGCGATAATCATATTGCTTTCCTTTCCCTCCCAGTCTACAGCATACACTTGACTCTTAGTTCTGCAGACCACATTTTGGAAATCCGTCTCCCAAGCAATTTAATTTGGTGCATTTACAGTTTCATTTCATTCTTTTTTTAAACAAGTCACTCTCTCATAATATCTCAGTTCGGTCCTTAAATAGTACTGATGTTACTATTGCAATGGATGGGACAATCTATCCTGCAGTTGAGGTTACAGAAGGAAATGACCACGTATCTGACATCAGCTAGCAGCGTGTGACTGCACATCACATTGCAAGGCACATCACAAGTTCTGGCTCCCATCCGAATTTATTTTGGAGTCTCAACACGGGATTGAAGGCAGCTGGACCTCTGCAACTCTTTGCTGTAATAGGTGTTTCAAAGTGTCGGAGTGCAGTAAGACATTGTAAGCCGTAAGCTGTTGTATCAGCCCTGGTTTGAGGCATGATGCAGGCTGAGGATGCAGTCCTGCAGGCTGACACCACACTATGCCTTCTAGAGATACAAAGGGTTATGAGCCATTTTTGCTCCATTCTGATTGTGGTCTTTCCTGTATCACAGCAGTCATTAAAGCAATAAATTAGATTAACCAGTAATTACGTTACTGCATGCTTTTCAGCTGTTCAGCTGTATTCACTGTTCCCTCCATTGGAGTTGTCAGGGGAAATGAAAAGGGTCCCATGTTTCTTCTTATGTTAGGAAAATTGCCCTTAATTGGCTGCGGGGGCTGTTGTGTCTCCTTTGTGCCATCCAGTAGCACAGAGAAGTCAAGGAGATGTTTAAATTTCACTTCAGTCTCACCTGAGGAGGAAGAGGAAATGAGAAACAGAATGGGATTATAAATGATAGCCCAAAGGCAAAGGAAAACGATGACTGAAAGGGGACTGGCTTTAGGATGTGAGTATCTTTTATTTATGTCGTGGTTTAACCTGGCAAGCAGCTAAAACAACCACACAGCCGTCTGCTCAGTCCCCCTCCACCAGTGGGATGGGGGAGAGAATCAAAAAGAAAAAAGTAAAACTCATGCGTTGAGATAAAAAGAGTTTAATAGGACAGAAAAGGAAGATAATGATAATAATAATGATACTTGTTGTTGTTGTTATTATTATTATGATTCCTGACAGGAAGGTAGGGATTTCTCACTCAACATCTTGTAGTAGACTCCCACAACAGCAAAATCCCTAAATTGGTGGTAAGAGAAGTGCCTCCTTCCTCAGAGAAGACATCCTTGCCTGAAATGCAGAAAACCTGCTAGTAGAAATGATGGCCTCACATAGCGATTGATGGTGGTAAAAGATTATTAAATGCCACGAGCTTCCTTAATCCATCTTATGATCTGAAATTGTTATGGCACACATTTCCCATGTCTGAAAGAGGAGAGGAGACAGATATAGTGAAAGAAGAAAAAACCAAAACAAACCAACAACAGGTTGTTTAATTTAAAACAGCCTTTGCCATCCTGTAGTCTAGTACTGGGCTGATTGCCCTTCCATCCATGCCCTACTTTGGTTCCCCAAGGTCAGCCTGGCACACCCGACGACCTCTTCTCTCCATGCTACCAAATGTAAGACACCTAAATTAATATATCAGTTTCTATCTGGTAATAAAATGTCACATTTATCTGTTTACATGACAGGTATGTGGCAGACAAAGTCATATCACACATGTACCAGCAGTTGATAGTAGAGTTAGTCAGAGGAAAGTTAAAAGTGAAGAAAAAGGAACATTTCCAGGCAGAGGAGGAAATGGGCAGGACAAGATGAGCAAGAGAAAAGGTCTAATATTTCTTCCTCCACCCCAGACATACGTATATAAATAGTGAGAGAGTGATTTCCCTGGCTCACTGGCCACCACTTGTGTGCTGCATCTCTCTGGGACCACACACCATTCCTCCAAGATGTGGGCAAAGGTACTGTCTTGTTTCTTTGCACTGTAAGATGTACTTTTCTGTTTAAGCTTTTGTATCCTCACTCTGTATGTTTAGGTAGCTGTGCATCACACCATGGGATATGCGATTCACCTGCTTTAAATGACTTGTGTACCTTAAGATAATTTTAACACTTTAGTACAAAGCTGAGTGAGAACTTACTGGAAACAATGGGTACAATTCTGGCCACTGTTGCCAGAAAAGAGAAATCCAATTGAAACAACACAATGAAAAGCTACTGGCATAGCAGGGGTGAGGCTTTGTTGTAAAGGAGAGAGCAGAACAGTTTGGTTTGTTTAACCTTCATTAGCAAAATGAAGTCGAAGAGGAAATATCATCATTCTGTGGATATGTACAGGGGAGTAGAGGAAGGGGAAGGACAAGTGGAAATGGAAGGAGACAATTTCCAAAGAGACAGAAGAGCTATATTCAGTAATGCAAATATAAAAAAAGCAAATATATGTATAGACTGGTTGTAAATAATATATGCCTCTACAGGTAGAAGTTTCTAATGGTCAGAGAAGGGAAGTTCTAGATTAGTTTCTAATAGAAATGTTAACAACAGCTAACAGCTCCAGCCAAGAAGCAGCAGGCTGAGTTTGCATAATGGGTCAATGCTCAATGGGAAAGAAAAAAAAAAAATCCCAAATCAGCAGGAGCCAGGAACAAGGAGCCACTGATTTTCAGAGGTGGGATCTCATCTTGGAGAAAAGCTGGGAGTCCAGCTGGGTGTGAATTCAACGGGAGCTGGGAGCCAGGAGCAGTGGGTACAAGGTAGGGCTGCCAAGTCCCGTCTCCCACCGAGCTCCAAGCTCAGCAAGGCTTGTGATGGTAATTCTGCTACGCAGGGAGATTAAGTCTTGCCTCCTTGTGTGGTAGTGGCTGCACTAGATTGAAATGCCACTTCCCACTGATTTCGATAGTAATAAGAAGGTGCTATGGAAATCCAGAAGTTTTTTCTTCTATTTGTTTTATATAGGTGTGTGTGTATAGATAGAGATAGATATCTTGCAAAGTTACATCACCTGCGGTGCTTACCCTCAAGGACTGAAGTCAGAGAGGAAGCAGCAGAAATGCAGAACAGACAAGGACACTAATGAAAGTATAAATAAAATATAAATAATGCTGGCATTTCTGGGAATAAAAAGGGGAAGAATTCAAACCTTAGTTTTGCTGATGCAATCCATGTAAGCAGGGGCAGGGCAACAGAAATGGCCGGCATGCTAAGCAGTAGCCCAAAACCGAAAGAAAAAAAAAGAAAAAAAAAAAAAGTTTTCTTTAAATAAAGAGAAATATCTACTTCTTTTTTTTTCTCCCTCCCAGACAATTACAGGAAATTTTGCCAATGTGATTCATGGTTTGAATGCAAACCACTTGACAGACCAAGTCATTCAGAGAAGCAAGCGAATGATTCTGGATACTCTTGGAGTGGGGCTTCTGGGTACCAGCACTGAGGTCTGCCACAAAGTGACACAGTACAGCAAGGTAAGGTGTGTGGCATTCACAGCACACTCTAAGGTTTAGCTTTAAGAAAAGCAAGGGAAAATTTGGGTTATAAGAGGAAACTTTGTCATGGCGAAATTCTTTTGGGAATGGAAAGAGAAAAACATTGTTCTATCCCAGTGGAGACAGGAAACTTCATTGCTTGAGTTACATTTCACTCTGGATGGACAAAAGTCTGTGAAACAGACTGTATGCTAAGACATCCACACACACACTGCAAATACAGTTAATTAAGAATCCCCTCCTTGCTTTCCCTTATGAAATTTTATTAAAAACATTAGCAAACATCACTAGACTTTCAAAAATAAGGGACTGTTAAAGGGATAGAGAGTTAGTAGTGGGTTATTTCCAGTCCATAAAACATAATTGTTGTCTGATTAGATTGGTTGTGTTTCTCCTCCACTCATGTTCTCCTTAAACTGGAGGAGTTCTTGACCTTGAGAAGAACCTTCCCAGCACAGGAGTGCCTCGGTCAGGAGGAGTTTAGGCCACTGTTTTATTGGTCAGACCTGCCCAGTTTGACTCAGGCTTCAGAAGTCTGTGTGCCAGTAAGTCTCTTCGCACAGACATCCCCCGTTCCCAAACCGTGATAGTTTGTGCCCTTTTATTTAATTCCATAAAGATCTCTTCATTGGCTAAAACATCTGCACAGTAAAAGGAATAGAGCAGAGCCCTTTACAGCAAGGGGATACCACCATCAGGAAGCCATATATCATTTACCCAGGGCTTACTAAAACAGAAAATCAGAACCTTTAAGTGCAGATTCTCCCCAACAAGTTGCTGACAGGCCTGAGGGAACTGCTGATGGATGGTGAGAAGGGACGTCAATGGCCAGACGTTGTTTGAAGGTATTAAATGGCCAAGTGGATGGTGTTGGTCTGCTCCCTGAGGTCTGTTTGGGTGGAAAGAGCCCTTGACATAAGCCAACAGGAAAACAAGTTTCTTTTCATACTTTCTGACAGAACAATACTTTTCTCATGAAAGGGAACAACTGGGTCCCAAGAGGGTATGGTCTGATCTCAGTTACATCAGAGATACAGTGCACATTTATCCTTGGGTTCAGGAGTTTGAATTAATTGATGTCGATTTGTTTCAGATCTACAGCTCAGATATATCCAGTACCATCTGGGGCCACTTGGATTTCCGACTGCCTCCTCTGTATGCAGCTTTTGTGAATGGAGTGGCTGTAAGGGATGCTCTTTTATTTGCTCTTAAATCACACTAATTGATACCATTCTCACTCTAGAGAGAACAGAACGCTCTTAAAATCTTAGTTTATTTTATTCTTGTGCCTGAAGCCTGCTACAAAATTTTCCTAGACTGTTTTCCGAATGTGCTTCAACTTTCTTCCAAGGAGTCTGGGCTCAAGGTATAATACCTCTCTGGTCCAACTCAATAGCATCCCTTGCCTTTAATGTGGGACTTGGGGCTGTTTTCAAAGGTCAGAACACTACAGCTTGTTACAACCTTGCTACAGCCGCATTACGGAGACATACTCTAGCTCTCACTGATTTCACCGGAATCCAAACTCCACTCCAAATGGCAGTGTATAGTTAAAGAAAAACACAAATACGGACAGATGCACAAGTACATACACACATATAATATCACAAGGCAATTGAGTCTTCAGTCTGCAGTTTGGAAAAGCCAATTATATATTTTGGACATGTACTTTGTCAATAAAGTAATAACTGACTCCTCAGACATTTGTCTAAATTCAGATTTAGGCTTAAACCATTTGAAATCAAAAGGTGTGCCAGAGGTGGAGTAGACACATTTGGCAATTATGCAAAACTAAGGAAGGTGACCAACCAAGGAAATGATAAAATTAAGCCTATCTAAATTAGTGTGACAACAAAATCAGAGGTCCAATTTGCCTCCTCATTTCCAGTGTAGAGAAAATTACCTTGGAAATGAGATCTGCTACCTCTCAGCTCCTAGTAGCCCATGTGATATTCAAATCTGGCTGTTAGCAAGGATATGATCATTTCAGATTGCATCTTGGGCACAGGTCAATTCTAAGTGCTTATTGAAGACACCAGGAACGCAATTTACTGGGTATTGGGCACAATGGTCCTTATCCCATACTGCAGGGCATCTTCCCAGCTGGTATCAAAGTTCTTCAAGGCAGGGACAGGGTTTTCTTCTGCCTGTTCAAGACCGTGGTCCTCAGAAGTGTGTATTCCCAGTATTACAGGTCAAGACCTGAGGGCTAGGGAGCCTGACCACCTTCCCAGTTTGCTCTCAAGTAAGACACAGGTCAATAGGCATGAAAGTTCAGCTTTTGAGGCATTATTGTGTTATTAAGTACGCTGTCCCTGATGCTCTGAATTCCTTGGAGGGTTTCAAAACTTTGAGGGGGTTTCTGACAAGCAGTACATTGCAAACCCCGAGTGCACTTCTGGGAGCAGTCTGCTGCCAGAACAGTAGCCCTATGCCATGCTGCGAACGCCCAAGATCTTCCCAAGCAGCTGGGCTCTGGGCATAGGAAAGAAAGAGTCTCCTCTCTCTGGAGACTCTCAAGGTCGAAGCAGCCCATCCCAGTTTTCAGACTGTAGCTTTCTCCTACTGCCAGCAATCCCAGGGCATCTGGTTCCTCATGTGGTGGGTCTTGTCTTGACCTGCTGAAAATTCAGGCTAAAGTCTGATCTACATTTGCAGGCTCCTGCCTGTTGCCTGTGGATGGTTGCACCAGAGAAGTTGTTCTGACAGAACTTTCAGTTAGCTATATGGATTTGACTGCTACCGCTTTAATGGTGTGACCCCCAACGGCAGCATCAGTTGCAGCACTGGGGAAGTAATTTCATTATGTTTATATACTGTTTTGGGGGAAGTGAAAACTCACCACTCACATGGTGGACCCAGAACTGCTGCTTTAATTATACTAGTCTAATTAAAGCAGAAAAAGCCTATTGTAGGAAGGAAGTTCATTGTCATGCCGGTTCTAGATTGGTGCAACTTGAATTAGAATTTCGACTCCTCTGAGACAAAATTTGTATTGCACTGCCACTTCTCATCAAGCCATGTTAGGATTAAAGGTCTTTAAAAGAAAGATTTTTTGAAGTTTTGCTATCTAGGGAAAATCTAGTTCTTCAGTCCTTTTTTATACCAGTTACACTAATTTCATTTGACTGAGCCAATATTGCCAAGTCAGAGTTTATTTCTGATGATAATTCAAGGCTTCTCTTCCCATTAGGTGCACTCAATGGATTTTGACGACACGTGGCATCCAGCCACACACCCATCCGGGACTGTGCTCCCTGCCGTGATTGCGCTCTCGGAGGCCTGTCCTCAAAAGAAAAAAATCTCAGGCCTCGATCTGCTCTTAGCTTTCAATGTGGGAATCGAAGTGCAAGGCAGGCTGCTGCGCTTCTCCAGCGAAGCCAGGAATATTCCAAAAAGGTACGTAGAAATGTTTCAAGTAGCAAGTTGAGTGGAAGGCTTTTTTTTCCTCTGTGTTAATATACTTAATTAAATGCCAGTTAAAATACAAATGGCACAGTTAATCATATTTTCTATGTTGTTTGTCTGGAAATTTAGGAAAGGTTCATCTTAAACATAAATACCCTTACCAGTGACTCCTTAGGGCTTAACGAATAGATTTCTTTTTGAGAGCATCGATCAGTTTACAAGAAGGAGGCGATGATCTCGCTATTAATTAAAAACAGCAGCAGCAAAAGGGCAACATTTAACAGCAGAGGTCTCAGGCTTTCATGACTACATACAATTATGCCTCACTTGCAAACAGTGGCTTGCTTTCAGCAGAATGGAGTCACCAGTGCTGGGCTCAGAGCAGAGCCCAAGCAGACAGGACGTGCTCAGGGGAAAGCCTTGAAATGTGGGATGGTCTATAGAATCAGAGAGTCATAGAATGGTTTGGGTTGGAAGGGACCTCAAAGATCATCTAGATCCAACCCCCCTGCCATGGGGGGTGTCGTCTTGCTATTTCCTGTGTGTTCCCTCTACCAATTCTGCAAAACTGGTACAGAATAACAAAACTTGCTTCCCCCAATACGAGTAATTTATAGATGACTATAAATTATTTACAGATAATTTATAGATGACTATAAACTGTGACGCTTATACCATTATTCTGTTCAGTATGCCTTGAACTATAAGCAGTTCTAACATTTCAATTGCTTTCTGGGGAAGACCTATTGTAAGTGGTACTATTCCTGTTTATTTGTTCCTGGGGAAAAGTGACAAATTTTTCCATTAGGAGCGCACATGAATTCTGAGTGTATATTTCTTTATGGTCCAATCCATCTTCACAGCAGTGAAAGGAAATTGGAGCTTGTGTATATAGTGAATTCAGGTGACTTTTTGAAATATAGTAATGAAGAGATTTTTTTTTTTTTCTCAGGTTTCACCCACCAACTGTGGTTGGTACGATGGGGAGTGCAGCAGCCTGTGCTAAACTGCTAGCTCTCGACCAGCTGAAATGTAAAAACGCCTTGGCTATTGCTGCCTCCTACGCAGGTGCCCCACTGGCTAACGCAGCAACCCAAACGAAGCCCCTCCACGTTGGCAATGCTGCCAAGCATGGACTGGAAGCAGCTTGTTTAGCATCCCAGGGCCTTCAAGGAAACAAACAGATCTTGGACATGGAGTCGGGGATAGGTGCTTTTTATACAGATTACAACCCACAGATCCTGCCAACTTTGCAGTCTTATCCCTGGCTGTTGGATCAACAAGACGTGGCCATCAAACGCTTTCCTGCTCATCTTGGCACGCACTGGGTGGCTGACGCAGCATCTTCTGTTAGGATGAAGCTTGTGGAGAGCAGTGACAACTTGCTCCCCCTTGATAAAATTGAGAAAATCATTCTCAAAGTCCCAGAGGTCAAATATGTGAACAGACCCAGCCCTACCTCAGAGCACGAAGCTCGACACTCCTTCCAGTTTGTCGCATGCTCTGCTTTGCTGGATGGCAGCATGTCAGTCCAGTCCTTCACCAGCGAGAACGTTCACCGGCCAGCCTTGCAGGAGCTCCTCTGCAAAACACAGCTGGAGCACCCCCCTGATAACATACCTAGCTTTGAGAGCCTTTACTGCGAAGTCAGTGTCATGCTTCGGGACGGCAACACTATCAGCGACCGCTGCAATACGTTCTACGGGCACTGGAGGAAACCTCTGAAAAAGGAGGACTTGGAGAAAAAGTTTCAATCCAATGCCTCCCTCGTCCTGCCTGCAGAAGCCACAGAGGGCATTATAGAGACCGTGTACAATCTGGAAAAAGTGGAGGACTGTTCTGTATTAAGTACCTTTTTATCAGGACAGTCAGCTAGAGCACTTTCGAAGAAGCTGTGCTTCCTTTGAATGTCCCAACCGACAGCAAACACAAAATTCAGGACAAACTCTTATTAAGTGACTCAAGCACGTTTAAATAGGACTCCTGTAACACACAAGCCAAGCTCAGTCCAATATTGTATTTTTTGACTAAGAAAATACTTTAGCGATTACATGCACAGCTCAGTCAGGCTGAACAAAAGATCTGCCTGGCACAGTCGACTTCAATTCTCTTTAAACTTCTAGAGGCAGAGCGCTGCTTGTGGGTGACACAAAAATTTCCCTGCTCTTCTGCCAAAAAGGGTTGTATGTTCTGCTTCTGCTAAATAACTTCACAAAGGAAATCCAAATTCTGGAGGAGTATGGAAATGCTGTGTCGGTGAGAAACATCACTTTGAGAAGGACAGAAAATAAAAACCTTTATATATTTCTGTAGATTTAGCTCTAAAGCCTCCTTGAAGATGCCACCTGTTACGTCCCAACTTTGACTTTGGTGCTAAATTAAACATGGCACATAAACGGAGTGGTACTGCTTGATACTCTGCGACACGTCAGACGTCGCTGTAACAATTGGTCTTGCACTGACGAAGTAAAGGTTGGCACCCTTCCTGATTGATCAAGGAAGCACAAAGCCTTGCCAGGTTGTCCTTCTGAGAGAGGCTGACGAGCTTTGCTCACATTTGTAAGATCAAACCACATGTTCTAAGATATATAAAATGTACCTTCCTTAGGGCACTAAGGAATGTATGCAAAAAATCACCAAAAATAAAGCTAAATTATTTTACTAACTAAACCTCAAATTATTTCATTTATTGGAGCAAAACTTCTGTATTTCCCACATACAATGTATTCATTTGTACTTAAGCCTCTGACTCTGGGTTTATAAAGTCGGTTTATCTGGGGGGCTCTGCAAAAAACTTCTGAAGGCCATTAGTTATGCTTGCTTAAAGACTTGCAAGGGAAGAAAAAAAACAATCCGAATAACCACATTCTTTTCTTTTTCCCTTCTGATTAGAAAGTAGAATCGAATTATCCACCTATACTGAAGGTTTACACACTCATTTACAGCTATTTCATCTGTAATTATAGCTAGGTAACACCAAATGTGAGTTACTGATAAGCAATAGATAAAACCCCACTGGACAAGGAGGGTTCCTACATTAACTTATCAAGACTGAATACATTCAGATTCATGCAAAAAACCAGGGGACTCCCCCCCAACAACTTTCAACACATGCTTTCTAATTTAAAAGAGAAACAAATAGGATAAACATAGCAATAGCCATTTGATGTACTATGGATTTAAAAAACAAAACAAGAACTGTGAAGCTTAATAGTTGTGTTATTTTATTAATACAATCAAATGAAGCTACATGCTTATGCTTAGCTAAACTGATTTCCTTGCAGAAGTCTGTAAGCTTCCAGTCAGGCAAGTTTCAGGACTTCTTGTACCATTGTTCCAATTCCATCAAAGATTTCATGCAGAGGAGCCTTGCACATGAAAGCACAGGTAGTAACTATTTTATTGGCTTTGTCCACATGGGATTCATTTACATTTTTGCAAATGTGCTTACATCCAAGCTCTGCTATAGCAGATGCAGTTTCAGCATCAGGAAATCTGTAAATAAAAAGATAATTAACATAAAGAGATGATACAGCCACAAAGTTCTGCCAACATAACTTGAATGACAGAACTACAATAATATTTAAGCGACTCTTTAGTTCAAGGGAGTCAAACAGACTGCCACTGTCAGGGTCTCCCATCCCCTATGGACATGAGCAGCGATCTGATTTTGGCAACATCTGAAATGCAGAGCCACAGTGTGTTAGAAGGTACAATTCTGGTTTTAACAATCCTTTAGTAAGTTTACAAGATGATACCAAGTGCAGCCATAACTGAGTCCCAAAAGTGTGAGAGATGCCAGCTGAACTTGCAGACACGTTAGACCTTTTCGAACACCTCCATCTAAGGCCTTCCACTGGGATTCAGCAGAGATTTTTTTTTTCCTGAGGATAAGGCAGGAGGGTGGAGGCAATCCCTCACTACTGCTGCCGATATGAAACTCCATTCACAAGTTTTACTGGGAGCAGACAGTCCTTGAAGCAGCACTGACTTCTGCCAGACCCTGTTCTCGTCTGCCTCCCCTAAACTGGACCCAAACCACTACCACCAGAAAAACTTTATTAAAAATCCCTGAACAGACAAAACCCCACAGAGTACCAAATTTCTGAATGCCAGGTGGCCAGATGCCTATTCTTCATTTGCACGTTTCCAACATGAATCAAAGGCATTGGGTAAGCAAATTGTGTTATCTCACTTAATATGAGCTAAAATCTATCACTCAATTACCATGAATGTAACATGAAAAAAAGAACTTGATATCCTTGGTCACCTGCGTGTGTACACAGCTATGATTCTATAAAAGTCGCTTTGTTTTGTCACTTTTAGGACTGACAGCTGCTACATCCACTGACTCATTAGCACCCACACTGCACAACAAAGGCAGTGCAGGAGCCTGTGTGGCTCCCAGACTGATGGCTTAGGCAAGAGATAAGGCTCCCTAGAGTTTTCGTACTATTAATTGTAATGTGTCTGTGGACGTTGATGTCATAGAACACATCATAGACCAACATATTTCTGAATTTAGGGATACATTTTTCCAATGTTACAGTGCATAAATCACCTGACCTCGCAGATTTGGTCCGTCTGTCTGCGCTGAGAGTTCTGTGCCTACTATCATTACGCAAGTGAAAATTTGAAGTAAGTGAAAAATGTCACTAATAAGGTACCCAAGGTTTACTGGCACCAGAGACCTCAGACTTTTGCACAGAAGACTGGCCATTTCCTAATCCTAATTCCCATATAAATCATCTCCATCCAATTTCTTCTTACCTTCCATCTACATTTTTATCCTGGCCGACTGTGACCTCACAACCAGGAAAGACTTTAGCTGCCAGGACTGGTGATATACAGCACAAACCAATAGGTTTTTTAGCACTGTGGAAAGCTTGGAGTGTGGAGTTCACGTGCTTGTTGACAGTGCAGTTCTTGCCATCTACAGCCCAGGAACACAGGTTCTTTGCTACACCAAAACCACCTAAAAAAACCAAACCAACAAAACCCCCAAATGTAAGACATTGCTAAAAGCCATTAAATTCAATACCAGAAAGAAGTTCTTTTTTTAGAACATAATCATGGCGTATGCAGGACTGGTAAGTTAGGATACGGAAAATTTTCAGCACGTGAAATATGATAGGATTACAATGTTAAAAGTTTGACTGCACATTTTTTATACCATGTTATGTTGCATAGGCCAGAAAGCTTCATCTTGCTTCAATGAGCAACAAATAGACAAACAGGAAACCTCACACTCACTTGCTCGTCACTGGAAAAGCTACGCTATCCAATATGCACCCCTCAATAAGAAAGAGAGGGATCAGTAGAAAGATTAAAAGTAGAAGAGTGTAATTCATGACAGCAGTGCAAACAGTGATTTGACCCTCTACAGTAATTCACTCTCAAGTTTTACTTTAATACTCTGAAGTTTTACTTCAATACTTTAGCAACTACAGGAGAGCTTTTTTCCCCTCTGGAATTATTTCTGATCTTAACAAAAATTAAAGATTAACACAATAAAACCAAAATGGATATTACATAAAAAAAGCTCAAATGCCTTTCAGAAAGACCTTGACAGGCTTGACAGGTGAGCCCTTGTGAACCTTGTGAAGTTCAACAAGGCCAAGTGCAAGATCCTGCATATGGGTAGGAGCAATCATAAGCACAAATACAGGCTGGGTGGAGAATGGACTGAGAGCAACCGTGAGGAGACTTGGGGGTCTTGGGGAAGGAGAAGCTCAACATGAGCCAACT